>JAOYMU010000192.1:104997858-105011600 GCA_025802295.1 Psammodynastes pulverulentus | reverse complement strand
CTCCCACTCAATCACCTCCTGCTCTGGAATATGGAGCGAGTCTCCATCCCCCCCCCACCACCCTTACCTTATATAGAGAGTCCTGGCAGACGTCTTGTGAAGTGCGAATCCTATTCAACATTATCTATTGCTGATGTGGTAGCTCATTTTCTTGGGGTCATTTATGTGTCTTCCTATGTTTGGGTTTTCATTTGACTTTCTTGGGGAATTGATGTTAAAGTTTTTGGGCAGATGTTGTGCAAGTGTCAGTGAGTATTTCCTGGATTTGAGTCTTCCGGCTGATAAATGAAGAAGGTCGGCATGCACTTGTAGCAGTTAATAACTCACATTAAAACAATGGTACAATAGCAGTTAAGTTATATTGGTGTGCAAGAATAACAAATTTTTAAAAACCCCGCATAATTCAATACCATTATAGGTAACCTGTTTCAGTTTGTTTATTCGGATGCAAATTACATTTTAGTATTGGTTTGACTGGATTGCTATGCTGATGTTTGTTGATTTCATCGTGAATGCTCTGGTGCTTTGCTATTTATTTTTTTATACAAAGCCACAAAACTTAGAAGCTGTTCTAAAATGCAACATCTGGCGATCCCTTCCCTCTGAGAAGGTAGGCACTGCATACTCCTGACAGCACAAAGCATTACTAAGAGTCCTTAATTATAACGGTCACATTTCTTAAGTGTTTAGTTGAAATGGCAATTAATTATATATCTTTCAGAAGTGTGTGTGACAATTAACTTAAACAAAGGCAGAACATTATATGCTGACTATTTTTATTTTAGGTTATAAACATGCAAAATGCTGTTTTCCATACTTAATTCAAAATCTCTTGAGCTAGACATTTTAAAGAGATGTTTTAAAAGATTTTCATGGTAAAATTCTTGAAATTGTCACTATTGTTATTATAATCAGCCAGATGTTTAGACTGAATTTGGCATTTTTATTCATCTATTGAGTCCTTCCCAGGACTTGGGATAGCAGATGTTGTTTGATGGTGTTAAAGGATGTAAGGTATTCCAGGTAAGGCTGCCTTTTGCAATTGACCGATGGTGATTTTGTCAATGCCGATAATATTCAAGTGATGTTCCAATTATTTTTGCATTGGACCCAAGGTGTGTCTATTGATACTATTTTTGCTTTCTTTTGCCATAGAGGGTCTACTTCTATTTTAAGGTCCTTGTATTTTGTGATTTTCTCTTCTGTTCTGCTGTCTTCAGGTACCATAACATCCACTATCCAGACTTTTTTGTCTTTCATTATGACAGTTGTTAAGTCTGGGGTGTTATGTGGCAGGTGCCAGTTTGTTTGGATTCTAATGCCCCAGAAAACTTTGGCCTCTTTATTTTCTATTATGTTTATTTTATGGTTCTATAAGTTCTTGCTTACAAACAAACAGTATTTCTTGCAGATTTTTCAGTGTAACATTGTTGCTACATGTCAGTCTGTGCAATCTTCTCTCAGCTTATTAGGTAGTCCCCTGTTTCTTCACCTTCTTTGCAGAGGTGGCTTTCTATGCATTTGTTCTTAAGGCTTGGTTTTGTGCAGCCAATATTAGCTCCTCTGTCTTTTCAATTTTCCTTCTCGTAGCTATTGCCAGGCCAGTTTGGTGTCTCCACAATTCAGTTAGCCCCTGTGGTATATTAGCTTCAATACATCTTCTTCAAAATCCTTCAACTATTCTTCCAATGACCTTTTCTTCTTCAACATTCCACACCCACCTATTTTCTTTAAGTAGTCTTTCAACTTCGCTGCATGGATGAAAGCATGATTCATTGTCATTATTTTTCTGATCTTCCTATTCAGGGTTTTTAGTTCTGCTTGAGTCCATTCCACTATTCCAGCCAGGTATTTAATCACTGGAACTGCCTAAGTGTTAATTGCCTTGATGGTGTTTTCTACGCTTCTAACTTTTTTCTTGACTTCAGTGTGTTTGATGTCAACTTGAAGAATGCCCAAGTATTTGTAATGATCATAGTTTTTTACTATTTCCCACCCACCCACTCACCCCCCTTGATGGTGAGTGTGACACATTTGTCCCAACTCCATAGCAATATCAGCTATACACACATACATACATACATTATTGAACAACAATTCTATTTCAAATGGTATTTTTTGCATACAATTTCAAATTGTCCATGTAAAGGAGGTGGGACAACCTGGCAGATGTTTTATAGCAAGCAGATATAACAAGTAACAATCTGAAAGGAAAGTTGTTATAAAGAGCCACCAGGTAAGAGCATATGGTACTTTGGATTCAGTCCCCCAAAAGGAGTATTTCTCCCTTTCATAGCAGATTCTCTAGGTCAGGGATGTTAAACTCATGTCGTCACAGCGACATCACGTGACACATCAGGACTTTTTTCCTTCGCTAAACTGGGCGTGGGCATAGTCACAGATCAGTATCCTTTCTTTGCCTTCCTGGAATACATCAGATGTTGTTTGTACAAACAGAAAATGTATAAAACCCGTTGAGTCTCAAGACCTGGTTACTTGCAGGACTGCCCATCTCCCAATACATCTACCCATCTTATTAGATCTAGTACAGCATAGTTCAGATCTCATCAGTAAAATATTGCAGTGTTCTGGGACCTGAGCCTTTTCCCCCAACCCTGTCACAGTTCTCTCCCCAAACCTACACATCCCCAACTCTGTTGTTTGAGAAAGCCCTAAAAACATGGCTTTGTCAAGTCTTTGAGACAGAGTGAATCACAACCCTGGCCCTGATTTGGGGATTTTATTCCTTGGTTCTTTGTCTTGGATTATAGCACATCCTTCTTCTTTCAGACCTTCTGAAAATATGAGTAAGAAAATGCTGTTTAGAAGGGGTGATCTGATCACCCCTTCTAATTGTCAGATTATTGCCCTGACAATTACCTAGGATTATGTGGATCATCTTTGTCTATCGTCATCATGTTTGCCAGATTGTTTTGCGAGGTTGCTTGTCTATGTGCCTAACTAGGTAGCGGCATCCATACACAGTAATAAACCAGCACTTGGATTCAATTGCTTTGAATCAGTTGCATCCAATTTGATCTCTGAAAAAATAAAGTCCATGTTTATTGGCTTTGATCCCTCTGAAATAAGAGACTGCTAATATATGGTTTGGTTTATTTACTTTACAGCTTTTAATTATTAGCTGCTCAGAATCAAGTATTTGATATAGGCAGTCATATAAACCTAATGGATAATAGATCACTAAGATACAGAGTTCACCAATAACACACACTAGTTTTAGCCTAGTGTGTGAAATCACACAACTGGAACCTGCTGTTTAAGATATTAAGCAAGTTGTTGGGGGAGGGAACCCACCTCCCACATAATTTTATGCGAGGAGCTCACCTTTTCTTGGGCCAGTGATTAGCTGCCAGTCACTCTTGGCTTATACATTTCATCAATAGATTCCAATAGCAATATATAGCAATATCATGGTTGCTATTAGTGACAGAATAGAATATTTGCCTAACCACAATAGTTTAGTCTTTCAATGCAACATGAACCAAATCTCTCACACCTTTTTCTGACCTGACAGCCATTTTTTTCTCTTGCTATATTTTCTTGAGTGTGTGGCGGCAGTGGGAACTTCACTAGTTTAAGCACCATTTGACTAATGTCAACTCACTGATCAAGTCAAATCATGCCCACATCACTATTTGTTCCATGGATGGGATGGGGTTCTTTATATTAAAAATAGTCCAGCAATAGTAGAATAAAGCAATCCTACTTCCAACTCTGAGCACAAAATTACAGGTTTGTGAACAGTTTTATTATGTGTTTGTGTGTGTCAGCAACAATACTATTTAAGACTGATGATGCAGGGATGTCCAGGAAGACAAGCATTCATTTCTACCACTTAATTTGAAGATTTATTGTGAGTAGACAGATCTTTTTTTAAATTTCTGAGCTACTTTTTTTATGAGTGCTTACAGTGCCTGTCAATATCTGATACATAATTTGATAGTTTAAGAGGTAGTGTTCCGTCTATACAGGAAGCTGGATTCTTAGATGCCACTGTCTGCAAACAGAAGAGTTATTGGTCTATGGGGAATTATTTAATATAATACCATTAAGAATTAATTGCCACAATATTACAAACAGCTGCTCAACTAAGTAGCTATGTACTTCAAAGCACCTTTCTCCCTTTGAATCTAACATACTGCATTTAATAAACTTATTTACTTAGTCCCTATGTATATGTTGCCAAGATAACATTTTTTAAATGTTATATCTGCAACTTTAGTCTGAATTTGCACATTTTGCAATATCATATAAACAACCTCAAAACAAATGAGGCAGAACTATTGAAAATCCCTCCACTGCTTCGCACACCATTTTTCCAGTGGAAAAAGGAAACACTTGGTGGTAAAAGATTGACCTTTTAAAAAAGAAATTCAGCAACTAAACACAATAAAGCAATCATTTAGCTTACAAATTCAATCAGGTTTACTTCTTTGGTCCAACAAAAAAGTATATACTAATCTTTCATCTATACAAATAAATGGCAAGAAACAACATTGAAATAAAAAAGCAGCATAAAAATAGTTTTCATTTTTAGTTCAAGTGGTCAAAAAGCAGGATTTTTTACTAGAAAAAAACCACTTGGTGCTTAAAAATCTATGTCCACTTTGCTCGTTTACTTCCCAATATTTACTCACACACAAACTTACATTCTGATCCAGAGATGCTTCTACTACGTGCACTTATATGTACAACAGCCTTTCAACAACTTCACACTTCTTTCCACTCCATGCTGTACACTACACAATCATTGCTAGTTATAGCTGATGATTCTAGAACTAATTACTCTAATTAGTTTTAGAGCCATCAGCTTTACCTAGCAATGACTTATGTTTCAAAATTTTCTAAGATACATACTTCTTTTAGTTTTACTAAAAATGTATAAAAGAACAGGTATCTTAATAACAGAACACAATGACAAAACATTTCCATGGGACAGAAAAAAAGAGAATTTAAAGAGGGAAAATTACTGGTTCCATGTTCTGCTAGTTTTCTATTAGAATGGACAATGATGCAAGTGGAACTTCTCCAGGTGTTCCCAGTTAAGGGACATAAATGCCTGCCATGGAATTGGGTAGGTTTTTTTCCTTCTCATTCTAGGACCTATAATGGAAATTAATGGGATCGAAATCTGCGAAACAGCAGTCTCTTGCAGGTACCCGTTGATTATCAGAAGTATTTTTAAAAAAAACCATAGGACTGTACAACTAAAATTACTGAATTTTGTTCGTGAATAATTTGTAATCGCTGAGAGATTAAAATCTTAGAAGTAACAATTACTTCTAAGATTTTAATCTCAAACAATTTTCAATCAGGAAGTACAAATAAAGATTGAAAACACACAAAGGAGAATGAAAACCTTAATCCCCACCCCTACCCCACAAAAAAAAAAGTTTAATACAAGGAGATTTTTAAAATAAATTATTCGAGTATATATCTTGCGGCATTATTTGAACTAGAATTGACGTAAATCAACAAGTCTTGTTTTTCAATCATTGCTAGAAGAATCTGAACTATCAGAAGATGAAGAATCTTTTCCTCTTTTGTGTTTTTTTCCTCCCTTTTTGTGATGATGTTTTCTTTTCTTAGATTTAGTCTTTTTCACTTTCTTCTTTTCTTTTTTATGGGATTTCTGCTTTTTTGAGTTAGGTTCATCGTCTTCTGTGATGCTTGAAGAATGGGATCTATAAAATACAGGATTATAAATGTAATTCATGATGTAATTAAAACAGTAAATGCCAAACATAAAAATTCTGGTAAACCTAATACTGTAGCTAAATACACCAAAAAGACTTTTCTTAAGTTCTTAACCTTTTATTCTAATATAGTTTTTTTTTATTTGAGAAACTAGCTTCTGGTTGGGAATAGTATATTAATAGGGAATTAATTTTCTAAAAGGCATCACCCATATAGTAGACAGAAATTCTGCAGGCTCAGGTTTACACTAAGATAACTAAGGTTTACAGACAAAAACACTGATTATTTAAAAGAGCAAAAATGTTAAGTATAGATGCACTGAATAAAAACAGAAGAGAAATGAAGCAGAGAACAATCTAGCCACTTCTACTTCAATTCTGAAACTGCAATCAAGTTAAAGTAGTTTAAAACTGTTTTATTTGTAGTAAATGTAAGAGTTGTATCCAGACTAATATAGATACCATTCTTTCTAGGGAATCTGTTCTATAACTAAAGTCACATATTGTACTTAAACTATGATTTATGTGGTTTAATTAAACATGGTCTACTCAATCTACAATAGCTAGTTTCCTACAACCACATTATGGATTAATATAATCTTGCCCAAGCAAGGATTGCTGGGCTACCCAAAACAATGTTCTGTTTTGGACTGTTTCTTCAACTAAGCAGGAAACTATGAGAAACTTTTCAGTACCTCAAAATGTTGTTTCCTTTTTTTTTTCTTTTAATAGAATAATATATTGTCTGATTTGCCAGGGCATCATCATACACCTTTAGGAATTTGACTAAACGGAGTCCTTGACCTACGACAATTGAGCCCCAAATTTCTGTTGCTAAGTAAGGCATTGTTAAGTGAGTTTTGCCCTATTTTACGACCTTTCTTGCCATACTTGTTAAGTAAATCACTGCAGTTGTGAAGTTAGTAACACGGTTGTTAAGTGAATCTGGCTTCCCCATTGATTTCCCTTGTCAAAAAACCGCAAAAGTTGGTCACATGACCCCAGGACACTGCAACCGTCATAAATATGAATCAGTTGCCAAGTGTCTGAATTTTGATCGTGTGACCATGTGGATGGTGCAACAGCCATAAATCACTTTTTTTAGTGCCTTTGTAACTATAAATGGTCACTAAATGGACTGTGATAAGGCGAGGACTACCTATACTTCTGTCTCAGTGTTGCTACCTTTTTCTTGATTTCTTTAATTTTGATTTTTCCTTGCTCTTCTTTTGGGTCTTTTTCTTTTCTTCTTCATCAGGGATACCTGTAAATTAGAGGGATTAAGATGTTAGTGATTCCTGAACTAGGAACCATCTGGCTTGAAGGACTGATTGCAAAGATAATTGCAAAAGATCCTTCTTTCTTCTGGCAGATATCCTGACAGCATTGTGGGAACCCAGTATGCAGAAAAGAAAACTGCCAAAGAAAACCAACAAAGACAAATATAAGACGATCAAACTTACCCTGCTTTCCTGGAACGGCATCAAGTTTTCCCAGCTCCTCTTCTTCACTCTCTTCGCTGCTTGTGCTACTCACATCTAAAACAATGTCTCTTTTGGGATCTACACGGAGGAAGTTTCGACACTCAAATGTCAGATGACCCGCTAAGTAAAGTTTGAGAAAGGAAAAGAGATTTTAGGAAAAACAAACAAACAAAAAAATAGTACAATTGACTATATGCTGTTCAACAAGCAAGTAAAAAAAAAAATCAGGAAATTTTAATTTGTCTTCCCCTTGCGTGCAAAATTTTGATCCTTTAAAAGAATGTCATATTATTATATTTGTGTTGCTTCTTTCTTTTCTCCATTCTTTTACAGGTAGTCCTCGACTTACAACAGTTCCTTAGTGACTGTTGAAAGTTACGATGGCAATGAAAAAAGTGACTTATGGCCATTTTTCACACTTACGACCATGGCGGCATTCCCATGGTCATGTGACTTACATTCAGATGCTTGACAACCAACTCACATTTATGACAGCTGCAGTGTCCCGGGATCATGTGATCCCCTTGTGCGACCTTCTGACAACCAAAGTCAATGGGGAAGCCAGATTCACTTAACAACTATGTTGTTAATTTCGCAACTGCAGACAAATGTGGCAAGAAAAGTCATAAAATGGAGCACATAAGCTCACTTAACAATGTTCTCACTCAGCAATATAGATTTTGGGCTCAATTGTGGTCATAAGGTGAGGACTACCTGTACTTATCCACAAAGTGTTTGAAAGTATTTATATTAAGATGAATTGTTGCAGCCTGCCCTACTGTCTTCAGGATATGTACGTCTGTATACAAACTAAACACACACACTTCCAGTGATATTGGTATGTGATTGCTGTAATGGAACTTCCTTCAAAATTAAAAGTTTAATATAACAACCTTACCATGGTCCTACTTTCAAGGCTCTGGCACTAGTCCTGCCAATTAGGATAAGTGTAAAACATCAAAAGTAAACTCTCCTCCTACTCAAACTCATTTCCTGGTATCTATATAGATACATCCATGTAGTTTTTCTTAGCTACAATACTTAACATTGAAAATATTTTCATTTCCCTTTTTCACAGCAGATATGACAGTTCTTCAAGGTTAATAACATGGATGCTATTGTTATATTTTATGTCGGTGTGGTTTGCAGTGGAGCATACAGCAAAACTTTAGCTATATAACAAAATAATAAACATAATGGCAAAAATATATGCAACTTTGTTGTAATACCTCTTCTCAGAAAATTCACTTAACTTGATTTTGGTAAAAAAAAGTATGGACACTGCTAATTTAAATCAGTAGTATTGCAGAAAATTCTTCTAATATGTATTATGGAATGGGCAACTATAATAATTTTTATGAAATAAATATGAAACAAGTGGAAACATAAAATTGTTGCATATGAAAATGTCAGCCAATTCAAAAAGGTTAATAGAAAAGATTTTCCTGTCTAGTTTTTTCAGTTATAAGCCAAAAAAATCAAATGATTAAAAAAATCCATAAGCACATTCCTTTTTTTTCCTTTTAGTATTCCTCATATCAACAATTCACATGCCATTAACCACTAGAGACACTAATAGAATGCAAGCTCAAATGCTGTTCAGTAACACTTGCACAGAGATATAGAAATAATGCTAAACATTTACCGATACTTGTAATGTTACAAATGTATTATTCCCACACAAAACCTATCTTTACACCAAGTAAGGTCAATCATAACTTAAGCAAAATTGCTTTAGCTCCATATCAGCATCATTCAATTTAAAATTTAGATCAATCACTAATAAAAAAATTAAAGATATATACCATATTTATCGGCGTATAACACGCACTGGCGTATAACACGCACCTTAATTTGAAGAGAGAAGTTTCAGGAAAAAAACTAAATTTTAAATACCAGTATTTATCGGTGTATAATTCACACTTTTTCTTCTTGAAAAGAATGTGGAAATCGCATGTGTGCATTATACACCGATAAATACGGTAATTATTACAGCTTAGCCATGATAACCCTGTCATAACCTAAGATCCACAATATATATATATATTGTATTGTTGGCAAGGTTATTAGTATTGTTCCTTGTAACAGATTAGGTTGACAAGCTTGTTCAACCTATTATGTTCTACCCTAGCAGGTTCTCCAGTTCTTTAGACAATGTTTTTGTTTTAAACAAGTCTTAGGTCACTTATTTGAAGATCAGCAAACTACTATGAGGACTACAATTCCTATCACTCTCTTTCCACTGCTTAGGCAGACTAAGGTTGATTTAGCAAAGAACTCATTACCTCTATCACACTACTACAGTCATGTAAAAAAGTAAGTACACCCTCATTGAATTCTATTTTACATATCAGGACGTAATAAAAAACATCTGGTCCTTAACAATTCTTAAAAGTAGGTAAATACAACTTCAGATGAACAACAATGAAAAACATGTTATACTGTTTCATCATTTTACAAAAATTACTATGACTCAATAAGTAAAACCATAGAACCACTTAATGATATACTGGGAAAAAATCATTCGTTTTTTTACTGATTTTTAGCATGGCGCTTGACCAATAAGGAATTGAATTCACTTTTCCCATCTTTCCTTCAGTATGCTGAATTTCAATATTTCCTTATCAGTCAAGCACCACACTACCAAAAAATCAGCCAAAAAATAAATGTTTACAAATTCCCCTACAACTGCTGCTGCTAATACAAGTGATAGATTGCAAGAAGACTCATTCCAACCTGTTCATTTTCAGAACTGTATCTTCATCTTTGTAGATACTTACGATAGCCACATTTCTTGCACCCTGCCCTGATATTATCCTTATTTCCACCTAAAAAGCCAAGCAGATTTCTTATTAGTTTGTGGACATTCTAGAAATATTCAACGTACAGGAAACTTCTTGATGCAACAGTCCCAATAATAATTTTGTAAATTTTACCTTCCCATACAGTGCATAATAAAAATAGCAGCCACCTACAATTACAACGGTTAGTGCCAAATTGTGACTTGTTACACTGATAGCATAAATTAAATCTAGGAGCCAGATTATGTTTCTTAAATAAAATATTGACACTGGGCTTGCAGCATTTTAAGGTAGATTAAGTTCTACAACAGAGGGCCACTTTTTCTACATTAGACTGTTTGGCAGAATTAAGCTGCCTTTTCTATTTGCAGCTCACATTAAATTATACACTGACTTAGTGTTACTTCTAGGCAAATACAGCATAAGGCACAATACAATGAAAACCATAAAAACTCCAAGCAATGTGTAAATTACTGTTTCCTAGCAATATATAGAACATATGGAACTGATGAGCTGTTTGACATAAAACAGGAACAACCCGCAATTGTAAAGAATTTGGCCAACAATTAACATGTGAATTAAAATAGGAGAATACGATATCCTATCATCCTGAAACTATTCTTAGAAAAATTGAAAACATTTAGAATATGTCAAGTTATTAAAAAATAACTTTAAAAATCAGTGATGTATACAGAAAGTACATTTAGGCACTCACTCAAATATAATAAAAAACAAGTGATCAATGATTGCATAAACTGAGCACCATACTCACATTAAAAAAAAAAACTTAGCTACATGAATCTATTTCTCCATAAATTATAAGACACAGATGTGAATGGAAGCATTGTGTTGATGCTTCCAAGTTTAAAAAGAGTTGACTTATTATATCCAAAGTCCATCTTGAGAGCTGACAGAATTTTCTGAAGTTACATGGGTATGGACATAGACTTGCTATATATACAAAAAGTGTAAATAGCTTTTTCCAGTGCAATAGCCTTCAAATTCTGACGGATATGTCCAGATTTTCAAGCTAAGTCATTTTTATTTATTTATATTCCACCTTTATTATTATTTTTATAAAACAACTGAAAGCAAACGTAACAATCCTTCCTCCTCCCATTTTCCCCACAATCACCACCCAGGTGAGGTGAGGTGAGGTGAGTTGGATTGCTTTCATGCCTAATGCAGGATGAGGTGTCAGTCTCCAGATCAGCCTAGCCTGGTGCCTTAACCACTAGACCAGATAGGTTCTATTGCTAAAATATGTCCACTAGCACTTAGATATCTGAGGTCTAAAAACTTCTGTAAGGGCTATAATAAACCTAGCACATTCTTCCACTTCTTGTTCAGCATCAGATAGGAACTGGAGGAGAAAAATCAGGCAATATTATTTTTCCATGGGTAAGACCTTCCTACTTAGAAAACTATTGACCAGGTACATTTAACTTGCTGCACCTGCCTGTTTTCATTAACTAATCCTTTTCTAACTCCTTTTGTCTCAATTGTTTTCTTTAAAAATATTTACTTTTATTGTAGCTTTGTTATTCATACGCCTACATGCACTGAAATGATCATTCAGTTATGGCACTGAAAAAAGTGACTTATGACTAGTTTTCACACTTGCAACCATTGTAGCATCTCTATGGTCACATGGTCAAAATTTGGATGCTTGGCAACTGGTGTGTTTTTATGCCAGTTGCACTGTCCCAGGGTCATGTGGACACCATTTGTAAGTTTTCCAGCTGGTTTCCAACAAGCAAAGTCAATGGGGGAAGCTGGATTTGCTTAACAACCGCATGATTCACTTAACAACTGCAGTGATTTAATAATTATGGCAAAAAGGTCATAAAAAGGGGCATAACTCACTTAACTGTCTCGCCTAGCAAGAGAAATGTTGGGGTCAATTGTTGTAAGTTGAGGACTAGCTGTACTGTTACATATCCTGAATTCATCCTGGTGCTCTGTACTCTGGAAAGAATAACTGAACAGTCCAATTCCTGCTTCTCCCCACTTCAATTTGTCATATGTTTACAAAATATCATAGTATGTAAATTTATGGGGTATCAAATAGGATGTATATTAAAGAATACTATAAAGTTACATAGGTCTGTGTGTAGGGTTTTTCCTTCTGCCAAATATTAATATTTAATCATCTGGATAAGTAATAGAATATAAAATTGAAAGTACAAACTTGCAATAGTGGAGTTTATAATAGTAGAACGACTAACAATTTTATTTTTTAAATAATGGGTTAAAAACCTTTCAATTAAAATGTTAGTTAAAACCTTGCTTATTAAGTTGGTTAGTGAAAATGTAAATATAAACAAACGGAAGTTCAACAGACTTTCAGGATTTTCATTAAGTCAAAAAGTTTGCTTGTTTTCAGTTTATGATTTGTGTAATTCCAGTTAGTATGGTTTATAAACTGGTTGATGGTTTACTACATATGTGATACTTTATCCCCAGTTTGGCTAATCTCAAATGCAAAAAAGCAGGATAGGATTGGTCTATCCACCAATCTATATAGAGCAGCGTTTCTTACACTTTTTGCTCTCAGGCCTGCTTCCCATTTCTTTTAAAAGCTTTGATTTGCACGGGTTACATTGAACAATATCTACAGTGTTAAAAACGACACGTTTGTAGATTTCTAAATCACGTAAAAATCACATTACACATGTTAAGATGTTAACATCAATACATTATTTTTTCGTGCAAAAACGCCCTATACATTTAACAAACAAAAAAGTAATAATGAAGAGAGTTGTTTTAAATTTTTGCAAATTAACTTCAACATCTGGCAAATAATGTTGATGTCGCGGATCCCCGAGAGGGCTTTACGGGGGGGCTCCCCAGGAGTCCTCGGACCACCCTTTTAAGGAACCCTGGCCGCGGTTTAATTAAGCCCAGGCTTAACGTAGAGATTTAAATAACGGCAGCTTAAACGGCCATCGAGAGGCAGTCGAATTCATTCACTACGACTGTTTTTCAGCCGCGCCTTCCTTGCTTTCACTCGCCTCTGAATCCTGCGTATCTCCCCCCGTATGTATCCCTTTTTCAACCGCTCACCTGGCAACGCCATGCGCCCAGCGCAACCCGCCCCGCCTCTAAGCCTCAACTAACTCCGGTCAGACGAGCTCGCGGGGGGTAAAGTTCCTCGCCGGGGAACTTTGACCCGAAACGTGAAGGACTGAACCATTAAGCAGAGAAGTGTGGGGGGCGAGTTCTTAAGGAAAGAGCTAAGAGGCGGGAAGCAGCAAACACCTTCTTTCCTGTCTTGCTGGAAGAGAAAAGGAGAGCACCATCATTAGGCTCTGTTTCTTTGTTGATTCCTGTCTGAAGGTTGTTCAAGTCAGTCCGAAGGTTGTTCAGTCCTACGGTAGAGACCACTTTTCCACCACCCCCGCCAATACCAAAGTTTCCTTCTGAGCCCTTCCCACTAAAAGGCAACGGGCTGTCCTCTTGATTGACAGCGCCTTGGTCCAATGGTTTTAAGCTTAGTTTTCTAAGAAAGCAGTCTAGTAGTTAATGTATTGGTGCTCGGCATCTACTGTGCTTTCCATCTGCATTTAGGTTGGAAGCTCGTCTTTGTAACGCTTATTTTCTGCCTAGTTTTACTCTGAAAGTTTATGATACAAGCCTTGGCGTCTGTCTTGTTTGCAGGGTGATAGGACTTCAAGTTTCAGGTCCTTTGATGCTCCCTGAGCTTGCTCGTTTTCTTGCAGACGTTTCATTACCCAAAC
>JAOYMU010000192.1:104977030-104988199 GCA_025802295.1 Psammodynastes pulverulentus | reverse complement strand
GAAATATAGTATTAGGATCTTGGTTTAGTCCAGCTTTGTTATTTCGGGACCAGGACTGCTTGCCATCATTGATGGAACTATACATTCTGATTATATCAGCAAATTCAGGGTAAACTGTATGTCTCTGAAAACTTGAAGATCAAGAGAAGTGGATCATACAGCAAGGCGATTCAAAACACACAAGTTTTATAAACAATGATTAAAGCAGAAAAAATGTTTTGGAATGTCCAAGACCTACCCATAATCCTATAGAAATGTGGAAGGATCTGAAGTAGATATTTAATGCACAGAAGCTCACCCAACATCCTAAAGTTGAATCTCTTCTATAGGGAGGAATGAACTAAAACTCCTCCAAGCCAATGTATTTGACTGATCAACAGTTATAGGAAATGTTTAGTTTAAATTATTTCTGTCCAAGAAGATCTCACTTGTTACTGAATTCAAAGGTTCATATACTTTGGCACATACAAATTTGTATATGCTATGATACATTTTCCTCAATAAATACATTAATAGGTATCATGATTTTAGCTCTTTTGTTTGATTGGTTCTCTTTATTTAGTTTTAGGAGCTGTGTGAAGAGCATATCACCATTTAGGTCACGGAACATTTCTGTGAAGGTTTCATATTTCTTAATCAATGAATAGTTCAAATATTTGTTTGATTGATTTTCATAAAGCCTGGCATATAACTATTTTGGCCATTGTTAAATAAGGCTATTACCTAAAGTATATAAGCTTCAACTAAGCTAGATTTAATAAGTTATGTTCAGCAAGCCTAGTTATGCCTCCTCACCATTTCTAGATTGCAGTGTTTGGGTGCTTATGAAATATTATTTTTCACAATAGAAGGTCTTAAAAGATTAATAAAATATATTTGTTTTAGGTTCTATTTAATCCTTTTGATGATATAATTCCAAGGACGAGTAAAAAGCTGAAGAATGAGAAACCAGTGGAAGAAGTTGAGAAGGCAAAATCAAAGGGCACAAAGTAAGAATAGCATATTTATTTATTTCCTGCAAACTCAGTTATAGATTTCTACATACAGATTAGGTTTTGATTCATGCTTGACACTGAATTATATAAAAATAATAGTTGTGTAAAAGTTAATGAACATAATCCAGTTGTATACTTTCTTGAGTGGAACATTGCACCCTGAGAAGGTAAATCTTATGCTGTAGTCTCTTATGCAACCTCAAACTGTGTTCTAGGGAAGATTTTAAGGATACTTGAGAAAGTGCAGCAAGAAGAAAATCCTATTGCAAAGGTTGGCTAGGATTATGTGATATTTCAACAGGAAAATTAAATTCTGTAAACTTTTGAAGTGGCAATAATATTCAAAAGAATTCTGGACTTTTATGTGTTCTACTGTTAAATGAAGGTACCTCTTTTTTCTATTTGAAGAAATTTTAACCTGCTTTCATTTGGAGAAGAAGCTGAGGAGGAAGAGGTAGAAGTCAACAGAGTTAGTCAGGTATAATTTCAAGCTAACTACCTATATACTTCTGTGAATCTGTTTAATTTTCTGCATTGTGAAATTGATGTCAAGATTTGCTTATTGAAATTTTATTAGTAAACTGAATATAAACTGAGGCCCCAGACTATGTATTTAGATAAAATAATGATAAATAAAAGAAATAATATATCTTGATAGTATACTAGCAAGTCTTACTAGTAGAAATTATACAGATCTCAACTTGAAGATTACCTATTCTTGCACTAAAACATAGTAAATTGTGCTTAATGGCAATCATTTCTCTGAAAGTTTGCAGATACATATCTTCAGCCAAAAGTAAAAAGACGAGAAGGTTGTAGGGACATTTGTGTCGTTTGTGTTGAATGCATTTGCCCTCCTTTAATGTATTACCAGAGGTTAGGTTTCTTCTTGGATCTAGCATTTTCCGAGAAATTTAGGTGCTACTGTTGCCAGGAGTGCTTTTTATCAGTCTTGGCAGTCAGTTCAACTATTGAATGTGTAGAGAGACTGATGGACGAGGGTGGTTTCCAGATTAGTTGGCTTTAAGTTGCTTTTTGTTGGGCCATCTTTGAAAACTGTCTAGCAAATCAAATTGGTATAGGATATAACTGCCAGGCTATTAATAGAAATAAAATAACTGGCTTCTGCTTACTTTCAATACACAATTGAAAGTAAAGAAATTGAAAGTTCTGATTACAATTATAACCACAAAATGATCTGGCACCTGGTATCCTGAAGGTTATTTTTGTTACGTAAAACTCTCAATATACCTATGTGCATTATAGGAGAAATTCTTTGATTCTTTCCTGCTTCTCTAAAATCCAGGGAGTTTCAAAGTCAAATGGCCATTTTGATAATAGAAACAACATCAAGGTTAGATCTTCCTGCAGAATAAACTCATTTCTCCTTTGTAACAAATATGGGTAGCAGATTTTCATAGTTTTATTTGAATGAACATCTGCAATCAATACAATATATATGACAGTAATTTTAATAATTAGGATATTGTTTAATGTCTTTGTATGAGTAGCAATGCTGTTTTTTTCATAGAGAAATTTATAGTACAAAAGTGAAGACATGTTCTCATAAACCCATCATTCCATTCTTTAAAAAAAAATAGAGCATGAAAGGAAAAAGCAAAAGTAGTCATGATTTACTGAAAGATGACCCACACCTGAGTTCTGTTCCTGCCATTGACAGGTAAATAAACCGTGGCTAATTCAAACATAATTACGTTAGTTTAGAAGTGTAGAATTTCTATTGTGATAAATGTGTGAAATTTGGCTACTTGTTACTGCATCACAAACCAACCTTTTTGCACATATTTTAGTACTGCGGCTTTCAGAATTCCCAGCTAGCATGGCCAGGAGCCATGTCTGAATTTCTCTTCACTTAGGGAGGGCCAGGGTTAAGATTAGGAAGGATTGCCATACGTTATTAGGCAATTGCCTATTTACCAAACATTTCTGGAAGATATCATGCAGCTTTGATCGCAACTCTTGAGTTAAGACCACTCCTTTAAATATATATGATACCTATTTATGAAATTGTAATCAGATTGCCTTTGTTTCTACTGGAAAAATATTAATGAGTTGAGCTAACGGGTACTCTAAGTAAAAACCTGTAACCTAAACCCAAAAAATCATTTAGATTAATTTTATTTTAGAACATGCATTATGAAACAATTACTTACATGTTGCATTTTCTTTCAGTGAAAAAGCAAATGAAAGTGATAATTCAGATATGGTAAGACTTTTACATTTGCTACGATATTTATGGGGCTAATGTCTGTTACCACCACACATCTGGTTACTGTCTCAGCTGCTCCTGAAACATTAGTAGTATTTAATTGTCCAGTTAAAAAAAAAGGTTTCAGTCAAGTAAGTAGGGTAGGGAAATCTTTCCTACCTCATTAGTTCAGTTATATATTTCAAAGATTTTTATGCTGCCAGTTCATCTTAGATATGAGGTGGCTTTTTGTGAGTAAACAATAAAACATACACTATCATCACAAATACAGCCCATCTTTTCAATCCCAGGCCCAACTAGCAGCTGTCACTCCCATCAGCTCTTGCTTTGAAATATTTTTGGAACAGCACCATCTAAATGTTCTTTTGAAATTACTATGCAGAGCTGGTCTGATTTTGGAGGGAAAGTTGTTCCAAAGGTATTCAGAGAAGGCTTGTTCATGGGCCCCATGTTCTTCATATCTTGAATGTAGAAAAGTTTCTGCACTATGTCCTTTTCACCAGCATGTACTGACTAATTAGATTCTGTATGGAACAAATATAGTAGTCTCTGAGGTAATGAAAATCCTGAGTTTAAGAAGCTTTATAAGTAATAATTGTCACCTTGAATTGTACCCAGAAGCCTCCTGGATTTGGACTCAGAAAGCTTTTGCACAGCAGTACCTCTGTCTTGTTCAGATTCATCATAAGTCTGCTCTATCCCATCCAGTTCTTCTATAGGCACTGGTTCCTGGTTCTCAGCGCCGGGTTACATTCTCAATCTGTTTAATTTTATCCAGTCCCTCATTGATTTGCACTGAGATAATCTTTATCCAGGATATTTTGTGATTGACTTTTTCTGGTGCAGAATAGCCTAGACTTTGATAAGTATACCAATTTTGTGACTAGCTAACTTTGATAATTCAACCAAGCAGGTCATGTGATTTCTTTGACTCCATCAGTGTAAACACTTGATGGAAGAATATACTGTTGATTTTCAGTCCAGGATGAAAGCTGATAGCATGTAACGGCTATATTTATTCTTGCCACGCATCATTGTTCCTAGGTTCTAACCAACCGTCCTTGGATTGTATAGCTGAACTACCTTGTGTAAAAGCTTCAGTATCATTCTGGTAGTAGTTGTCCTCTAAGGTGACCCATTTCATTTCCTGTCATGGAATGCAAGATTGATGTCAGCCTTCCAAGATAGATAGACAGAGGAAACAGGACCAGCTGAACTAATTCTATTTTATTGTAAACTTATATTAACAGAATCCTGCAAGTCGGATAGTACTAATCTCCCACCATCTCTTTTACAGCCTTATAAGTTGGGGAAGTTCTTTGTAACTTTCTCAGTACTTGTGCAGCTGTGGGCTATGCCCTCTTATCTGATCATTCCCTAGGCAGCACCGCTTCCCCCTCCCCTCCCATGTGAGATCATTCCCACAAAGCATTCCAGTGCTTCCACTTAGACATTGATGTTTGAGACTAGAAGCCTTCCAGGATCAGGGATTTTAAGTTGCCAATCAAAAGACGTTTTTATTTTACATTTGGAAATAAAATATATCTGCATCACTTCTTTTTGCACTGAATAATGTATGGTATTAAAATTTAAAATGTCCTATGGTGTAAATGTCCATCATGTATACTTTACAGAGGTGATAAGTATTTAAGGATATAAATAACATTTAGATTTGTTAACTTCTAATAAAAAATATAGAACACTTCTGTAGTTTCTGTATGGATCTCAGCGAGCAAATTCACTTGGCTTCCTTGCCGTTTGAGAACCCACAGGCAAAGTAATTTCTTTTGGAAGTGATAGCTCTTTGGATACAGAAATGCATGTTTTGGAGCTGAGAGTGTGGCAGTTACTACTTGCTCACAACATAATTGTGCAGGAAAGCCATGCTGTGACATAGTTTTTAGAGGTCGCTTGTGATAGTGACACACAATGTCTTGAGCATTTTTATCAGTTGTGCCAAAAACATATTCCATTTAGGTTCAAACCTAATTATTTGAAAGGAAAAAAGCCTTAAAAGGGTTCCCCATTTTTAATGTTTTGGGGATTTTCATATCTCTACAAATAACTTATTCTTTTAGAAATATGATTTTTTAATACATTGGTCACGAGAAATAATATTTTTTGGATTGAAACTGAGCAGTCCAGATGTATAAACTAAAATGTATGAATGTCTTAATCTGCCCAGGATGAAGAGGAGGGATATTGTGATGAAGATGATGGTCTTGACAATGAAGAAAAGAATCAGATGAAAAAACGAGTTATGCAAAAGTTAAAGAAAAATACTGATGTACCTATTAAAAAAATAACAGAAGGAGAACAGAAGCAGAAGACTAGTCATAGGTGAGTAATGCATATCTTGAATTAACTGAAATATGTTATAGTTGTCATTTTAAATGAAATGTTATAATGTATCTAAGCTTTTCATAATTATTTCAAGAGGTCCATTTTGTCACCCACTATAAATTTTAAAATGTTTAAATATTGAACATAAAAATAAAGCACTGTCTTGTATTGTTTTAACATTCGATAATGTATTAGTTACAATCTACTCAGCGATTGTCAGACATGGGAAATGGAAAAAACAATTTCAACATAAAATCAAAACACTTGTGAATGGCATGTTATCAAGAAGTGGCTTTGGAAAAGCTGATTCAATTTTCTGTTAAGTTCGGTGAATCAAAGCATGGGAAGATTCTGCTGAAATTTTGTCAAATGTCTGATAACTATCAAAAGTTTTAAAGTTAAATAAAGACAATTTTGAAAGTTAAATACATTATTGGAGTAAGACTTCATATGTGAAGTAATTTTGCTTTTATAATAACTTTGATCTAATTTTTATGTTCATTTGCAAAAATTGCTCATTTAGTGCTATATGTATGAGTCTTATTTGTTGAGAATTGGGATTCTAGTGAGACAGTGAAACTTGCTTTTTTACCTAATAGAGGAGAATAAATCAACCACAATAAATCATAAATATCTGACCATTTAATTTTATATACACTGCTCTGCAAAGAAACAGACTGAATGGCTTTTTCTTCAGGAGGATGTTTTGGTTGCATTCTATATTGAAGAGACTGGACTTTCATGATTTTGGATTGGACTTTGATTAATCTTTACAAAATAAATAATTTATTTTTAAGATCCTGTTTCAAATCCACCTCTTGGTATCCCTCTTATATGTGATGTCATAGAATTATAGCATTGGAAGGGATCTTGAAGGTCTTCTGATCCAAACCCTTGCCCAAGGCAGAATTCCTCAACTCCATCTTGGATTAAATCTTTGGGTCCAATCTTTTCTCCTCAATTAAGGGATCACACGTTCAAAAAGAATGTGGCAAAGACCATTTTGTTTCCTGTCACACACATTTATTTTTAATTGTAGAGACCTAAGGTAAAAATAAGGGATGCAGTGGCTCAGTGGCTAAGATGTTGAACTTGTCGATCGAAAGTTCGGCAGTTCAGTGGTTCGAATCCCTAGTGCCGCGTAACGGTGTGAGCTCTCGTTACTTGTTCCAGCTTCTGCCAACCTAGCAATTCGAAAGCACATAAAAAAAATGCATGTGGAAAAATAGGGACCACCTTTGGTGGGAAGGTATCAGCATTCCGTGTGCCTTTGGCATTTACTCATGCCGACCACATGACCACGGAGATGTGTTCGGACAGCGCTGGCTCTTTAGCTTTGAAACGGAGACGAGCACCACCCTCTAGAATCGAGAACGACTAGCACATATGTGCGAGGGGAACCTTTAAGGTAAAATAGATTTTTCCAATCATAAAACAAATGTTGTAGGTATTCATAAAATATACATTTAAAATGTTGTGATTATGAAAAAAATATTAGAACATGTCATTAGAATCTTCCTTTTCAAGTAATCACCTATCAAAGCTTTTAGTTGGATTGTTGACCTGTAGATGGAGCTCACGTGTCATGTATTTATGGACAGCCACTGGCTTCATTTTTTAAAATTTGGTTTAGTTTAATTTAAATTAATTTTACTGATTGTTGATATAACAGTCTCAACCTTAAGGATATAACAGTAGAGGCATGCTAATTATGAGCCATAGATGGCAGAATAAAGAATCAATCTCTTTTATGGTTTTCAGTATAAAAATTATAAAGCTATGCAGTCGTTCTACAGAGGAAAATAAAATTCAGTAAACATATGGTCATTAATTATGGCATAACCAAACTGTACCGATTAAAACTAATTAATAAGCTTTAGTTGATAATAGATGAGAATTAGTTTTTAATTAAACCGAGACAGCAGATTATTCAGAAGCTATTTACATTTGCATGTGTCAGTAAAAGAAGTCTTTGAATAATTATTGTTACTTCTGTCTTCAAGTATTTCGAAGTTACATTTTGAAATAAAAATGTTTTAAAATGTATACGTATTTTTAGAATTTGCTGGAAAATAGGAGGGAAAAACTCCACTGTAAATGGTTTTACTCCATTTCTTTAAGATGACAAGCAGTAACTTGCTTTCCAGTAATGCCTTTCCGTAATGGCATAAATTTTTGGTCCTTTCCGCAAGAGAAGCAGTTGAATACAGTGTTTTGTCTCATCTCACAGAATCCATCATACCAAATTCAGTGGAAGTTGATTTTTTCTGATCAATTTAATTTGAAATGGCAGTTTTATGGACCAGCCATTCTTGTGGTAGCAGAGCCTATATGCTAACATGTCTTGTATAAATCAGTATAGTCTTTTATCTCTTCTCACTGCCCATTTTAGGGAGAAAAATGTTTGCTTTTCTAGTTTTTTCCCATATCATGCATCATTTTATTTGTCTTTTTTTATGTTTTTGTAAACTAAAAAGACCTAATGTTTATAGCCATTATTCACATGACTTTGATCACTTGTGCTGTTCCTTTCTGTACCTTTTTCATTTGCGGTATTCTTGTTGTGATGTATACACTATATTACATATTTTAAGAGTGGTTAGAATTTTTGTAGTGGGCAGCTAAGACAAAGAATTGTTTTGTTTCAACATCACTACATTGGATCCTTTCTAATATAGATTTTATTTTTGTTGGAGAAATGAAGCTATGATTTTGCAATTAATTAAATTATATTTAATTTGCTGATGCTATATTTTGCAGAAAACTGTGAGCCAGCAAATGCTGGAGCTTTTCTATTTATTTATTATTTGAATAAAATAATAGATTGTTGTATTCATACCCATTGCCTAGGAAACACACTAAGGGTAAAGCCTCTAGCAAAAATCTTCCTATAGCAAAGTTCATTATTTTTGCTTGCACTCTTTATGTTTTACAACATAGTATAAATCCAACTTTCTAACTATATTAAAACAAAGAACAATAGGTAATTTGTTTGTTATACTTCATATTTTCAAATTAAAATCCTTCCACAGCAAAATTTAAACACTCTAAAATAACAAACTATTTCAAAATGTTAAAAGATTTAAGTATGCCAAGATAGAATGCAAAACCAGCATATTTTTGATGAAACCATTTTGTAAGGAAGAAATCTTTTGCTTAAATTTTCGTAGTTTGAATATTGTTGGATCCATCCTTTGTTTTGAGTAATCAATATCCCTCTCTGTGTTTTAAAGATTAGAGGCAAGGTTTGTTTTTTTTGTTTGATGTAATTACATTTTGGGCAAAAATGTAGACCAAAGACAGCTTTTCCTATGTCATACCCCTTCAACTTTTAACAATTCTCATGAGATGCTGGTACATAATATTCTAAAATATGAATTTATGTATTTGTTTGTTCATTCATTCATCTAATTATCAAATGTATTTATTTATCAAATTTCTACACTGAGATTCTCATCTAACTAATTCTAAAGTCAATAACTTCTTTAGGTGGAATAAGCAAAACCATTATATTTGCACTTATGTTACTTCAAGCCTTGTCTCATAATTGTAGGCCATGCAAGATTTAATACTTAAATATCACTTTTTTCCACATTAATGCCTGTCCAAATCACCCAAGAGCTTGACTGACTCTGCATCAAATGCTTTGGTTGTAGCATAGATAATCTGAGACAATCTACATGAAAATGTCCCTGATTAGCACTTCTTCTTTGTCTTCTTCATCTCAGTATCTTCATTTGCTTGTCATCTATATTGGAAAATGGTACACATTTTATCAAAATGTAGTGGGAAAGTGCTTGGGGTTGAACTTTTGCGTAGTTTTGTATGCAAATGAGAGAGCTGTAAAGTTACTTGACTTTATTACTCTTCTCCCTTTTTTACAATGAATTGTCAGACCTTGATTTCAGTCAGTATTTTAATTCACATCAAGGAGAACAGCCTTGGTCTGAGCTCTCCATCACATAATAAAGTCATATTTACTACTGTAGTCAGTAATCTGTTTCAGGGTTTTGATTTATACATGCCATAAATCTTCAAATAAGGTGCTTAGGAATTTATCAGTATATATAAAACATTTCTTTCTGAACTGTTAAAACAGTCATTTCTTTTTTGCCAGGATTGAATGGTTTCTGAAGGAGTAATACAAATCTGTAAAAGAGCACAACTACTTTAATGTTTAAAAAGAGGTCCTATGTACTCAAAGCACCTTTTTGGAAAAGTTTTGCACAGCCATATCAGTTGTACTTATGGTTTTACAGAACAATTTATTGTGGAAAACGTCTTAAACCAATTAAGTGATTTATATATTTAGACATATGTGTTGATGAGTTAAGAATAAGTTTATTAATTTCAAAAGCAGCTGTTGTGTACTTGATTTGCTGGATATGTCTGCCAGGGTATGCTATTGCCAAAATTAAAAGATACCTAAACATATGTGTTTCAGAATATGGTTTGAATTCAATGAAATGAATTCAACTAATTCAATTCCAGGCATATGTCTTAATATTTTTTTTTATGTATGCATCTTTGAGTTCAGTAGAACAGTGGTTCTCAACCTTTCGAATGCCTCGACCCCTTAATACAGTTCCTCATCTTGTGGTGACCCCCCATCATTTTTGTTGTTACTTCATACTTACTGGCTTGTGCAGCCTCCTCCCGCGCTGGCCAATGGAGAGCGAGAGTGAGTGTTGGCAGCCAATAGCGAGGTGCGGGGGCGGGATACGGCATGCGCAGCGCCAAAATGGGGAGCACGTGGGATGCCTG
This sequence comes from Psammodynastes pulverulentus, assembly GCA_025802295.1. Classification (NCBI taxonomy): domain Eukaryota; kingdom Metazoa; phylum Chordata; class Lepidosauria; order Squamata; family Psammodynastidae; genus Psammodynastes; species Psammodynastes pulverulentus. The sequence continues at coordinate 104,977,867 of JAOYMU010000192.1, read as the reverse complement.
GCAACCCTTGGGAAAGGGCCGATCGACCCCCAAAGGGGTCGCGACCTCCAGGTTGAGAACCGCTGTTCTAGACAGATTGTCCTCGTTTACTGACCCAATCGTTAGGATTTTTTTTTCTTCTTTTTTTTTGTATTTTATGTTTTATATAAATAAAATATATATATTTTAAAAAAAAGATGTTTTCCTCCCAGAAAACCTGACTTGCCCTACCAATGAACATCAGGGTTTTCAAGGAATCCGTTTCACAGTAAGAAGGGCAGTTAGGTTATTAGTTAATTAGTTCATTAATTGATTCGTCAATTGGCCATGGCGAGACCCAACGCAATGACAAAGGCAGGTTATTAGCTTCCCATGAGTTGTTTTAAATTAGGGTGTGTTTTTTTTTTCCTTTTTACCAGAAGGGCACGCGACGGTTTGAATTACGTGGACCTAATTCTTATTCTCTTTGGGAATAAAGCTGCCTCAGTTTCTCTTTAGGTATTGCATAAATGGAATGATGTCCGTGTTTTTGCCTTGGCTCCGATGAGCGTCAAGCAAAGACGGGATGCTGCCACTAGAGGGCGCCATCAAACCGTGTTTTGGATGGATGGATGTATATCTGAGTGTATATACACAAACACACACAAACCAGGGTTAAAATAAAAATTGCTGACTCCTTCTTTGAGAACAGTAGGTTTTAATTTTGCTCCTCTCCTACATTATGGTGAATATATATAGTTTACATGGGACAAGACCCGAATATGCCAAAACCTACATACCTATACCCAGGGCTTTTCTTCGGCACAAAAAGGTGCCGGAACGCTCCCCCGCGCTCCCCCCGTCGCGCGCTAAAAAAAC
>JAOYMU010000192.1:104948328-104962340 GCA_025802295.1 Psammodynastes pulverulentus | reverse complement strand
TGAGAATGAATATGTAAGCTCCTTTCATATTTTAAGGTGTTATAGAATTAACTCTTTTAAGGTGTTATAGAATTAACTCAGTAAAAATTTAAGAATGATGGAACAATTGTTTGGAATGTAAACTGGCAGTGGGAGAGATTGATAAAGATTCATGAGTTCCTTCTTTATGACATGGTTGTTTAATGGAGACTACAGCAGATGAAATTCATTCAAATTTCTTGGTAACTATTGATTTGAAATATTGCATGAGCAAGCCACATACTGTTTTCTGATGACCATTTGTTATTCTCCCATCCTTCATAGCGATCTTGTGCATGTTTGCTGACGTTTCCCTCTTTTTTCCTCCTACTCCCATTCTCATTTCTACCATTCCGTTGATCTGTCTAACACTGGGCAATTTTTACAAAATGTTTCTAGTGCAAGACGTTTTGACAGAGGTGGTTTCCTCCCGGTGTTGCCACCGGTTCGCTGACATGCACAGATCATCTGAAAGGACTCCCTGACCTTCTCAGATCTGCACACACTTTTTTTAGCTCAAAAAAGTGTTGGTTCTGTCAACCGGTAGCTAAAAAACATACACAGGTCATCTGAGAGGACTCCCTGACCCTCTCAGATGATCTGTGCACATTTTTTAGCTCCGGTTCAGTCGAATCAGCACTTTTTTGAACTAAAAAAGTGCCAGTTCTGTCAAACCGGTAGGTAAAAAAAGTGTCCTGATCAGCTGAGAGGATCAAAGAGTCCTCTCAGATGATCAACGCATACATGCGCAATAGGCACGCTGCGGTAGGTGCATGCATGCGTGGAAGGAAAGGGAAAGCGCACGCATGCGGGGGGTGGTTTTTTCTACCGGTTCACCCGAGCAGCATTTTTTTCTGCTACTGGTTTGGCTAAACCGGTGCGAACCATTCTAATATGACCTCTGGTTTTTGTAAGAAGAGACTATTAAGTTCAGATTGCCCAGGAGCTTTTGATAACAGTTTTACAGAGGAATTATTGAGTCTGTTATTTGTACTTTTATAACTATCTGGTTTGGTGGAGCAACCAAACAGGAAAGGTACAGACTCCAGCGGTTAGTTAAGACTGCAGGAAGAATAATAGCTACCAGCCTGCCTTCCGTAGAAGACCTGTATATTTTGCAGATCAGAAGGAGGGCTGAGAAGATATCTACAGACTCCGCACATCCTGGACACAAACTGTTTCAACTTCTCTTCTCGGGATGGTGCTATAAGGCATTGCAAGCCATAATAACTAGACACAGGGACAGTTTTTTCTCCTTATGCCATCACTCTACTGAACACCTAATTCTCATAGCACTGCCTAATGTCTGTGTGCATTTATGCATGTAGTATTGTTGTAGTATTATTATTATTTATCCTTATTATTATCTTCTTTCCTTCCCCCCTCTTATCGGTATTATTATGTAACAGAATAGTATATACAGCAAACAAGATAATCATGCTGGATTTCATATCACTAATCACTAGTCGAACACTTCCCAAGGGTTGTTGTTGTTGTTGTTGTTGTTGTTGTTGTTGTTATTATTATTATTATCATCATCATCATTATCATCTTTATTCTGTTTCTTGGTATGTACACTGAGAGCTTCTGCACAGGAAACAAATCCCTTTTCTGTCTAATCATACTTGGCCAAATAAAGTATCTAAGCGGCTTCTAAGGTATTTAGATGTTGACATTTCTAGTTTCCTACTAGTGACTAGGAGGGTCTTTTCTTTCATTTTTTGCAGCATTTTCACCAACATAGAACTTGCAGGCAGTGTTCCAAAGACTAGGACTACATGAGCATTTATCCCATTGTACAAGAATACAAAAAAATATCCTGTGAAAATATAACCAGTAATCTCTCAAACTACTTGAGAATGAAATCATTTTTGCAAAGGAACACTTTTTCTGACAGGAATGAGAAGAGCTTGTAGATCAGTCTTGCTTCAAGTTAATAAATTAGCCATAACCAAAGTAAAGATGTTTGAAGTGGGAAGACTAGAAACCTTCTAACAGATGGCAAATTCATAGGAACCAATTCAAACAGGAGAGTCAAATAAATACCTAGGGTTTGTAGTTCAGGCTAATGGTAGGAAGTATACCAAATACTAAATAACTAAATACTCTGCTGACTGTGCCAGAGAAAACATAGGAATTTTTTTTAAAAATATACTTAGTAGTTTTTGGGGTTCTAAGTCTCCTAAAGATATTTGAGACTGGGTTGCTATTCTAATTAGGTACTTTACTGAATGCAATTGTATTAGGAACATAGACAGCTTAATTGGTGCAGTCCAATTTTTATTATCTATATTGGTGTGTCCAAATAGCCCACTAATAGGACACAACAACCAAACTAGATTTTTGTCACCGTCGAGATCAGGATAACCACCATATTATTTATGGTTAGAATGTAAATACACATTAGCTGGCCTAGCATCATTCCTGAAGGAAGGTAAATTCAAGGACGCCGGAATAAAAGCTCAATTTCCTGCTTTCCCCCATTCTTTGACTAAGTTTATTTTTTGCATAGGACTTTGACATTCATAGAAGTTCAATAAAACAACACATCACAAATCTGGTTAAACATTCGAAGCCAGATTTCTAACTATCTACCCATAGGAAACATTTCTTCTTGCCAGCTACCTTAAATTAAACTGTACTACTCCACCAAACATTTATTTTATACTGAATAAATACCACAATCAAAAATCAAATATTTTACAAGAATTTCTACCCAAGGGAGGGGATTGAGGGGGGAGAAGGGCATTGGAAATGATGAATTACAATATTTTATGCTGCTCATTTTATAGAGAGGCCTGTAAAATGTTGATTACATTTTTTTAAAAACTGTTTCACGCAAGGATTTATTTTCTGTTCCATTAAAAAGAGAATATATTTAGCCAAAATATTTTTTTGCTCTGATAATCCCCGAATGGATTGATTATATGTGATGTCTTTTAACTTTCTGATTCCGATGAGCTTTAATCAGGACATGGATGATGCCTGGTTAATAGGAATCCGATAGTCAAATTTCAAACATTAATTGTAGAATATAGCCATTAATCTTGAGGGAAAAACATCATACTGAAAATTGCCATTTTACTAGTTTCAAACTTTTTCATTTCACTGAACAATACTTGAAACAGGATGGTAATTGGTAGAGTTTTAAGGGTATCTGCATTATTCCATTTATTCATAATGGATAAATATCCAGTTTCCTAAGCCTATTTTTGTCCTTTTTCAAAACTTTTTACTGGCAGAAACTGACATTTGGGTTACTTACATAATTATATATAGCTTTTCTCCTGGTTAGGTACAATTAATTCTTGGAAAATAGTAAAGGGAAGATGATGACCCAAGTAGTTAATAGTCTATAGAAAGTTTGTTACTGCATTGATTTAATACTCAGTTTAAAATAGCCTGAAGGTAGCTAAATGTGGGTCACATTTTTATATGCATTCATTTCACATAAAATCATATTCATAGGAAGCCCAACAATTAATGTCACAATTACTTTTGTTGCAACAGGAAGTGATCACAACTATAATTAATAGCAACCCAATTTAATTAATTCTGGTTTTGTAAGAAGATATCATGTTAAAATTAATTTTTGAATGGCATTCTAAATGTAATCAAGGATGGATATTTAGGAGAATTGCCTTAAAATTACGCAGATCAAACTACCCAACATAATCATCATTGGAATAGAGAAATATTTTTGATAATTATTTTTAGCAATCTGACAACTCCGATTACAAAAGCCATGTTCTAAAAAACCCGAGACCATGTTTGAGAAAATTAAAAATGAGGAAGGGAAACCTGTAGTTATAATAAATGAAAAGATGATAGTCTACAATACTCATGACTGTTCATTTAAGAAATATGAGGAAAAAAAGTAATGTACTGTAGTTGCTTCTAGCATGACATATTTGGCAAGCCCAATCTGTGTCCTTTTTAAAGACCTTCTGCACAAAGTGATAAATTGAAGCCTGAATCTTATCATTTATGATTTTTTTTAAATAGATACAGAATTTTGACCTTTATGTTTTGCACAGAACACGATTTGTAATTGATTTGAGATTTGGCATTTTGTCAAAAAACAACCCCTACAATAAGATTAATGACATTCAATAGGATGAGAAACCAAATTATTGAAAATATTGATTTAAACAAAGAACTGTGAATATAATAGATAGAATACACATTTTCAGGAAAACAAGCAATGTCCTGAATATATTTATTTAAAATTATATCTTTGTAACTACAATTTCATGTCTTGCTGACATGAAATGTGGCAAATCATAGTCCAATTAGGGAAGAGTCCTCCCCCCCACTTCTATTCTAGAAAAAGGTCTCAATTCTTCCCTGTGGAAATGTGTTGTAAATTAACAATTGTCAACCATGAGTGCTTTCATAGAATTGTTTGCATCTCTTCTGAGAAGACCTTCAGCAAAAGAACAAAATGGACTGAAAAGATAAACTATGCCGTTACCCAATTATTGCACTCAGAAGTGCTACAACAAATTAGATGTAAAATGATGAGCAATGAGACCAGTGGGATTTACAAATTACTAGACCCTGTAAACTGTACTGTCAAATTACACAAAGTTCTAATGAAGCAAGGTAACAAAGGTGCGTACTCCAAGACAAAGTGCCTAAAACTATGGTTTTATGAGGAGTACATATAGGCAAAAAGATCTTCCCTATAATTATAGTCCATATAGCAGTGTTCCCCAACCTCCAGGCCGTGGACCGGTACCGGTCCATGGATCAAACGGTACGGGCCACCCAAGGAACCTTAAATAATTTCACTGTGGGTCCTCCCGCCTCCTGATTGGCTGAAAGGCAAACCCCACCCCATTGGCCAAGGAGGAGGTGCCGCGGGAGGACTGAGGACTCGAGGTCGGAGACGCGGGGACTGAAGAGAAGCTGCCGTGAGGTAAGTGCACAGAGAAAGTGGGTCGCTGAAAAATTATCAAACGTTTACTGGTCCGCGGCGATAAAAAGGTTGGGGGGCACTGCTCTAGAGTACTCTTGAAATATGTGCCTATATTTTTGAAGGAGTGCACCCCATTTGCAACAGATAGATGCCCAATTCCAGTACACATGAACTGTCTTTCTCACAGAGTCTCTATTTTGTCAAGGTTCATCCCGTCTGTTGGCCTTTATCATGGCCTGCCTATTCATGTGTAGACAGATTCCTAACTTTGTCAATTTTGACCTTTTATTGCACTAAATACATTCTTGAAAAATAAGCATTCTGTACGTGTAACCACAAAAAAATAGCAAGTCACCATTTGGGGGAACCTTTTTATTATTGTTTGTTGTCTTTTTGCACATACTTGTTTTGATTATTTAAATTGTCCAATCTCTGTGGATGTGTTTGATATTAATGCTTTGAATTATTCTAATATTGAATTGTTTCTGTAATGAGAAAATCTGTAATTAAATATTAGATGTCCTGTTAGAAATTGCTAATCCTGTATTATTTAATTTTAGCCACAAAATAAAGAAAACTAATTCAATATTATGATGTCAGCTGTGCTATGATTTTGTTTCTTCAAATAAAGAGATTCTCATTTTCCCTCTCAAACATTCAAGGTTCAAGAGGGAAATGCACTCATGGACTGGGAACACAATGTTTTCCTCCACAAAATCCTTCTGGAACTACTTTAGTTTCTAGGATGAGAGAATCACACGAATCTTTCACTTTGTTGCTTAATTTATTACTAAAGTAGCATTTGCTATTCATTCATCTATTAATTGACCTTCAAAGTAATTAAACAAATAGAAGAACAATTACTGTTGTGGCATTTCAATATGTCCTAAATGATAAATATGGTATCATGAATAAATATCCTGGTTTTCATGTCAAGGCATTGTTGGTTCAGCAAATATTTTTAATTTACAATGAGGACCAGGTTTTTTGATCTAAGTATTTATTTCTTCAGGGAATAATTCCTTATTCTGTGTTGAAAATTTTATAACATAAAGTATGCGGTTCTTAAACATCTTTATGGCATCTAATTCATTCAAATCAATTGATTAACTTGCCTTGTTTTTCATGTTTAATTTTTTGGCATGGCAAACTTGGTTTGGTGGCTTCATGTTTTTTAAGACAATTCGAATGGTTGACCTTTTATTTAAAAAAAAAACCTTCAAAGTAACAGCTCCTACACTTGGTTTTAATTATAAATATTCAAGTTGATATAAACAAATATCTGCTACATGCAGTGCAAGTATAGTCAGATACTATATCTGAGATACCTTACGATAATTTTAACAAGATTTAAGGCTTTCCAAAAGATACCATTGTTAACATATTTTTTTGAAACGTATATATCACTTTTCTACAAAGGAACTGGGCCCAAACTGGTGATAGGCATTATTTTGTAATAAAATTATAACCATGTAAAATGAGAAGCTGACAATATTCAGAACTTCAACCAAATCAAAAACATAACCTTTCCTTGCCAACTTCTAAACAGTTACACAACTGTTTATATAATTGGCTTGACCTATCAGGTCATCTATGGAAAAACTCCTAATGCCCCATGTTTGGGAAGCTAAGGGAACTGTAGTCAGGGAGTGCTGCTTCTCAGTTGCTCAAGAGAATATTTGAATGGCTTGGGGGGTTATCTTTGTTTCACATTATCTTGAGGTTTTGAGTTTAATTATAATTGAGCTTGCTTATGTTTTTATGAATACTGTCTTACATTTTCTATGAACTGCTGAGAATCAAAGTGATTGTAATGGTATGTAAATTGAATAAACAAATAAATATATTTTAGCGATACATTTGTGACTTATAGACCAGAAATATTTTAACAATTTGCCTAAGTAGGATTTTTTTAGGGTCAGCATAAAGTTGATAACATGATTTATTATTGCTTTTGGCCACCCATTAATTCTGTATTATTTCCTATCAAAAATAAATATTCTAAATATACTACAATATTTTGTTCTTTGAATAGGATTTTTAAAGATTAATAGTATGCGTATAGTTGTGTCTATTAGTATACACAAAATGAATTTTAAAAAACAATGTCCCAATTATAATAACTTTCTACAGTTTTGACTTCTTGGGGATTCTTTGCACAATTCTACATTCTGTATACATTATTTGGTATGATCAGTATGTATGTATATATCTATTTAGCAGCTATTCATACTAATTTAGGGAATATGAATGTTTAGTCTCAATAAATAGCAGTGATTGGCCAGCTTTCTTTGGTTTGGAAACTAAACATGATCAAGCCTGATTAGTACTTATATGTGCTGTAAGCTACACTAGAAAATCAAAAACAAATCCTGGAAAAAAAGCAGTTAAACTATTCCTACATTGCTGCCAGAAAACCCCAAGGACCTATCCATAAGTCACCAATAACTGAGATCAATTTGAAGGCAATTTTAATTATATGAATATTTAAATCATGTAGTTAAATGGCCATCTGAAGCCTTAGTTGCCACTTGGAATAAAAAAAACAGCTGAGGCTTTAGATCAGATTGCATCCATGTGACCTATCCCCTCTCAAGGATCCCATCACTCTCCATGGTTTACAGAGAAACTGAGGGAGATGAAACAATATGTCTGGAGGGCTGCTGGCAATCAACAAAGGATGAACTCAACCAAATGTGATAAGAGCTGGTATTTAGGTCTACCTTATAGTAGAAAGGGTGATGAAGAGCACTTTGTCACACTTATTGCATCCACAGATTGCTGTCCTAGAACCCTATTTTGAATTATTCAGAGCCTCCTGGGTAATGGAGGGTATAGAGATTCTCTTACAGGGCATGCAGAGGCAGTTGCACAATATCTGTCACTCAGAGTTATAGCCTTATCATAAGTCCAGAAGAGATGCCTAGGGAAGAGTTGTGCCCAGTTATCTGGAAATGATTTGAACCTGTTGGAAGTGAGGAAATGGACAAGATCCTCAGAATTGTGAGCTTGGCCAACTGCTCCTTAAATCCATACATAGCTGGTTAATACATTAGTGGTTCTTTAAAAATAATTAATTTCAATTATCCAGTTAATTTTAAATGGGGGTTTTAATATGTAAATTTAAATTTAATTGCATTTTAATTGTATATGTTTTATCTTGCACTATGTTGTAAACCGCCCCGAGTCTTCGGAGATGGGGCGGTATATAAATTTAACAAATAAATAAAAATAAATAAAAAAAAAAGCTTTGGGGTGTCCTGGTAGTGGTTCATACTTTTTTGAGTGAGGGAGTTGAGTTTGTCCCTTTCTCACGAAATCATTGCTGAACCCCACTATACTGGACAGTTTTCATCCAATTTCTCTTTTTGGGGAAGGTGATTGCACAACAGCTTCAGAGTGAGCTTTAGAGGAAATGGATTATCTGGATCCTTTCCAGGATATGGATATGGAATGGAAATGGCATTGGTCACACTTATGGATGATCTCTGGTGTGGGCAGAATGGTGTTAGTGCAACTATCTTTGCCCTGCTTGACCTCTTGATGGCTTTCAATACCAAGGTATCCTTTTGGATCAGCTCAGAAGACTAGAGGTTTTATGCTGGTTTGCCTCCTTTGTTCAGGCTGGGCTATCTTGGAGACTGCCTTTCCCCACTTACATCATCCTATCTATCAGATTTCCTGGAAAAGGCATACTGCAGGTACCTTTTGTTAAAGATCCACATTTGGAGATTCCTAGGAGACATGCCTTCTTTCCTGTGGTGCCAGCCTTATGGAATGTTCTTCCCCTGAAATTAGATTAATGACATCCCTTTGAATATTCCAGAAGACCCTTAAAATTTGGTTATGTGACCAGGCCTGATGCTCCCATGGAACTATGGACTTATCTAGATGGCTCCATTGTTGAGGGGGGCATTTTTATTTTTTCCCACAAATTCTTGTCTTTATGATATTTTTAAGGATATTTATTATTATAGTCTTTTATATTTTCACTATTAATATATTGTGTGATGTCCAGAGTCACCTTGGCTGAGATGGATTGCTATATAAATTTGATTGCTGAGATAGATAGATAGATAGATAGATAGATAGATAGATAGATAGATAGATAGATAGATAGATAGATAGATAGATAGATAGTGTTCAGCCTTTCCCAGTCTGATACCTTGAAAAACTGTTGAACTAACTTTTATCATCTTAGTCAGACTGATTGATTGGGTGGGGACAAATAACACTATATTGGATATACTAAAATACATTGTATATTCTTAGATGTGTTTTTGTCCTTTGGATGCATAGAGAAAACTATTTTAAAAAAGAAAGAAAGAAATGATAATCATTTACATATTATTGCCAAGAAATTTATGTACATACATGCTCCTAAAATCACTAATAATGAAGCCCAACTTGGGTCTTGAATCTACATCTTCTTTCTTTTTTTGAACAAGAGGTTGGACTTGACAATTTAAAGAACTTCCAATTCTATGATTCAAGCATACACACATTTTTAATAGTTTGGAGGAAGATAACAGATCAGCATTCCACAACCTGGTCCAGATGTGTTTGGACTACAGTTCCCAACTGGCTGGGAACCAGGGAGTTAGAATTCCAACCCATCTGGAGGGTATCGTGCTGGAAAGCTGTGCTAGATTATATTCATTTTATAATGATAGCTATTTGTAGAGCAAAAGCAGAGGGGGGAAAAGACATAATGAACTAATCCAATGTCGCACACTGCTCACACAAGGCTATTTTCTTTTTCCCTCTCTAGCTGTAGCATGGTCTGGAGGTCAGCAGAAAGCTGTAGGGAGAGAGGGGAAATATGATCTACTAATACTATCCTTTTGTTTGATAGAAAATACCATTGCATTTTTAGGACATCTGTTCTTATCATTTGCTATGGAATTGGTCAAGTAATCATGGTTAATTTATAAGGAGGATTTGGATTACTATGCTCTAGCTGCAGGACTTGTAAAATAATACAGTTGTATGATTGTCTGATAAATTAGCCAGTGGTAAAACTGTTTAAGAGAACATACTGAAATAAGATGCAACAGGTAGAAACCAAATGTTTTTCACTATGCCTGAGCCCTGCTTCTATAATACTTGTGCTACGTGCTGCATTTAGTTCCATATGTAATATTGGATTACTTTCTAGTGTACACATCCCCAGAGCCCATCAGCTAATTATTTAATTGATTATTTACAGTGTACATACTAGTTCTACTAACGGATAGATAAGGTGGAAGTATTTTCTGTGGCATTTGGGAAAGGATATGAACAAGTCATTGTTATCATTGAATACTGTAACCAATGATGCTGATTAGATGTCTGATTTTAAGATGGGCGCTTCACTGGAGTTGTCATTGGATAAAGAGAAAAGACTTGTTGCCACACAACAAAAGTTAAGCGATGCACTGGTTCTTTGACCACAGTCCAGGAATATGTGTCATATGAGACTTTGTTTTAATATGATAGAGGAAGCTTCTATTGTTCTGTGAATGGCAAATATAGCACTTAGCAATAGCACTTAGACTTATATACCTCTTTATAGTGCTTTATAGCCCTGTCTAAGCGGTTTCACAGAGTCTGCATATTGCCCCCAACAATCTGGGTCCTCATTTTAGCCACCTCGGAAGGATGGAAGGCTGATGGGATTTGAACTGCCAAATTGCAGGCAGATGATAGTCAACAGACGTGGCCTGCAGTACAGCACTCTAACCACTGCGCCACCGAGGCTGTTAAATATGTGCCCGTGACATTAACTTAAGGCCTAACTTACTTTTTGTGGATGTAATTCTGTATGTCTCCTGAAAATCTTTTAGCTTGAGACCCTTGGGAACAATACAGAAATTGATGCAGAGAGCATCAGGCAACAGTAGATGTTAGCAACACATGCATTTATAAGCTGGGTAGTTGACTAATATCCAGAAAGCAACGAGTGACTATTATAGCTCTGTTAAAATAGACATAATGCAATTTTGGTATTGTAGCATCTTAGATGGTACATTTTCCATGAAATATTGTTGCCATACATTTCTGTTTCCATAGTGTATATGAAATCCTGATTTCGGTCCTAATACAGCAACCTCAATGTGGGCCTTAGAATCTTCCAAATTGAATAATCTTAGATAATACTAAGCCATCCATAAAATTGCATAGACAAAACAGAAAGGAGGCAGCATAATCTTTACATTGTCCCAGCAATACAACTTCAGCTAAATTATGCATTATTCGTTGGAACAACTGATCAGCAAGAGAGAGTACTTAGAGGCTGTCATCACTCTGCCTCCTAGTGTTGCAAACTGTGCAGACTAAGCTAGGAGTGATGCCCTCACCTTCAAGTCTCTGTGTTGTATGTAGTTCTACATTTTCATCCTCAGAATTGAATGCAGGGTGATATTGTACCAAGCATTAACCCCACAATGAAAAGTAAATTCTTTAGGTGAGGAGACCACATTTACTTACTCCTGCATGAGTTGTTCTTTCCTTTTTCCCTGCAGCAGACAAGTTGAAATTTCTCATAGTACTAACCCCTGGTTGTAACTACATCAGCAGTCAGTGTCAGTCTGTTCACTGCTTCCTTTTTCTCAGATTCATTTCTTAAAACCAGAATCCAATCAAAACAAACATATAGTATCCAATAAAAGCTTTCCTTCCCTTAGCATACATACAAATAAGCTTGCGTATTGGCCAAGCTGCTTTTTGGACAGACAATGATCTCCTCCTCCCCCCTCCCCCACTTTGAGATCGGTCCAGGCTGCTCTTGGCTAGAGTCTGGCTAAGAACCATTTGAAGATGCTGAGTTTCAAAACCTGTTTTCTGTGCATGGTATCAAATAGTGAGTTAAACTCCTTTAAGAAACAAAATTGAAAATCGTCTTATGCCTGTCTTTATGTATTTAAGTGTATGCGCTAATCATGTGGATTTGTAGCACTGAGAACATGAAACTTCAAAGCAAGGAATGACTGGCCAGATGAGGTGTCAGCAATCTTTTCATGTGTCAAGTACTTTTAAGATAAATTTGCCAAAACCTCTCAAGATTTTAGTCCTTTTAAAAATAAAATCATTTTTAATTAATGCCATGCAGATCTGACATCCTTAACCTCCTTAAATCCTTAAGCTGCCAACTTCTTGGCTAAAGGCTGAGGAATGCTTCCTGGGCAGAAGTATTAGAAAGCATACTACAAAGGCTTTCCCATTTTCTTTTGTCTTCTTTGGAAGTATCTACCATACCATGCAGCCTATTTCATAATGAAATCAATTGCCATTTTAAAAAACAAAACAAAAAATTCTTTCACAGGCTTATTAGATATCAATCCTATTATTAAAAAAATATGAAGGGCGTAGTGGTAGACAACAGATTATCTGTCAGATAGATAATATACAGAATGCGTGCCAAACTTGATATCTAAAAAATTAATGTTACTATGTAGCATTTTAAACAAATGCTTATTTATTCAATTAGTAAATTCCTACGAAATGAAAATTAAAGTCCTGATCACATTGCACTTATGTTGGGAGCACCAGTGTGCTACCAGGTTGAAAGGATTAGTTGGTGACATCATTATCCAGGGGAACACCCAGTTGGGGGCTCCTTTCATAGTCCCTTTAGGAGCTTCAGCAAAGGACAGGAGCTCACTTTGCCGCAAGGCAGCACTCGGGTCTCAAATGCAAGCTTGCTGCTTGTCAAGACAGTATCCTAATTACGCAAGCCACCGTGCTCCATAAAGCCCTGATGTTAGTCTGTCATAATACAATTATTATGTGATGCGATATATATATACTGTAGCTACAGAGTGTTGTCCTATAGATATTAAGTACTCTATTGTTCTGAGATTACTCTGAAACTAGTTTTAGTTAAAGGCTGAAGCACCAAATAGTGATGCAATATTTTCCAGAAATGTTATGATGAGAAATAAGTGTGAAGCTAGTATAGAACCGAGGTGGCGCAGTGGGTAGAGTGTAGTACTGCAGGCTACTTCAACTGACTGCTAGCTGCAGTTTGGCAGTTCAAATCTCACCGGCTCAAGGTTGACTCAGCTTCCATCCTTCCGAGGTGGGTAAAATGAGGACCCAGATTGTTGGGGGCAATATGCTGACTCTGTAAAACGCTTAGTGAGGGCTATAAAGCACTGTAAAGCAGCATATAAATCTAAGTGCTATTGCTAAGTGCTATACTGTACTTATATTTTAAATGAAAAACATCTCAGTTTTTACTTTGTTTAAATATTTCTATTTATTAGACAGTCCTAAAATATCAGTGAATCAAGGAAATTTATATAAATATTCCATCTTGGTAAGAATAACACTTGCCCTTGGTTAGTTTCTTAATATGGGATAAAATTCCTTCTTTAAGAAAAGTAACAGATTGATTCCATCCAATTTTCTATTAATGGAATGTAAGATACTTTTAACACCACCTAAACCCACAGTCTTTTGTTCAACATATGCACATTTATCAAGACTTCAGTGTAATGTGCAAAAAAATGTACACAATGTAAGTAAATGTACTAATACTGCACTGATTTGTCAAACTATGGACTTTTGCCATTGTTTGCTTAGTTTGGAATGAAGTCTATTGACTGAAATTCAGATCCATTTCGTCAAAAATGTCCTAAATTGAGGTCCATTAAATTGAGGGTTTATATCAGAGGAATTCTGACTAAAAAAAGTGAATTTGTGTGGGTTCATGTTGGGTCCAAAGTTTAGATGAGTGATTAGCCTAAAGGTGTTGTTTCTCTTGCAAGATTTGATGAATGGGAACCAATAGTGAAAAATAAAAATTTCACGTTTGTTAGACATTTGGTCTAGGTCTAGGAAGTAGTAGAGTTGTGTATAGTAATGTGAAGAAGAATCTGGGAAAACAAACAATTGTTCACCTAAATCAAGGGTTGGCAACCTTAAACACTCAAAGAGCCATTTGGACCTGTTTCCCATAGAAAAGAAAACATTGGGAGCCACAAAACTCTTCCCGTGCCTGACTATTTCCTGAACGGCCACAAAACTAGCATATATAGTTGAATTAAAGATTCTGTTTTCTTTTGAAACTTTTCTTTTCTTGGATTTATCC
>JAOYMU010000192.1:104922393-104938572 GCA_025802295.1 Psammodynastes pulverulentus | reverse complement strand
AACCTTGAGCCGGTGAGATTTGAACTGCCAAACTGCAGCTAGCAGTCAGCTGAAGTAGCCTGCAGTACTGCACTCTATGCCACTGCGCCACCTCGGCTCTAATAATGCTGGCATTATTCATGAAATTATTTTTTTAGCACTACCATAATTTGAAACAGTCACTGAATGAGGCAGTCAGTAAACTAAGACTACTTATATATGAGTCAATGGTACTGCTAAATATATAGATTTTAAACAAATATATGTCACCTGAAATAAGTCTTTTAATGCTTTCAAGTTGTGCTGTCAGTAATAGTTCTTCACACTTCAGAATTTCAAACTGCACTTCATACAATTGAAGTTGCAGTTCATAGTAATCAGCTTCAAGTTTGTCCAAATGAGCTATAGCTTCTGTGCCCCCTTGCAAGCTCTGCATCTGATTTTTTTAAAAAAATGACATCAAAAAAGTTAAAAATCTTAAATCTTACCACAAACTAATTGCAAAATATTCCATCACTGAGCAGGACACATTAAGGAATTAGAAATCAAAAGAAAGTAAACATTATTGTCTAAAACTGTATTATTCATAACCGCATTATTCATGGTAATAGCTCAGTTTTATATGCATTATCAAAAGTAAAATAGTAAATTGAACCAACATTGTAGTTAGTTAGTAAAAGCAACAGTGACCCAGTTTTAAAATGTCATCTTTTCAGAATCTACTAGGAAACAACTCTTTAAGGCCCCTGAACACACCCCAGTCCAAACATTAAATTGAAAGTTTAAATTTATGTCCAAGCATAACATTGAAGGCATCCAACTATATCTGATATATTTATAATTCCCCCGGGGTCCCCAACCCCCAGGTTGTGGTGCACTACTGGACTGTTGTGAGTGGTGGGCTGGCATGCACGTGCATGCACATGCATAGATCAACTAGTCGAGCTGTGTGTACCCTGGCCCGCCGCTCGTGCAGATTAGTTTTGGGGGTTTGAGGATGTAACAACAGAGTAGTGACTCTTCCCCCACCCCCAGCCAGCTACAAAGGTTGGGGACTACTAGTCTAAAGAGTGCTTGATGATACAGAATTTCTGGTTGTCATCATAATGACAATGGCTGGCAACAGAACTGCAAGGTAGCATCTCATCTTCCTCCCAGTTTTCATTTTAATACCACAGATAGATGCCTACTTTTTATATAATTGTGCCTGAGTACTTTCAAAAATAAGCAAGCCTTGTTTAAAGAAAGCAACCACATTAGTTTATTGAGATGTTGTCAGCAAAAAATATCTGAATGACACTGTTGTGAATCAAATAAGAAATTCAGTTTAGTAACCTTCTCTTGCAACAGTTAGTTCTCTCCGCTTTAAAAAAAAAAAGACTGAAAATCTGTCACTGAGAAGCTGCAATCCTTTTATTCTCCTTAGCTAAAATCATACTTTTAACATGATGGCTAGTTCTCATGAAATATTAGCTACTGGTAGAAGCTCACTAATTTGGTAAAGGGGAAAGTCTTTTCCTATATAGCACCCAAGCTATGGAATGTCTCACTAGAGATGGACCTTTATTCTCCTAATGTTTGAAACAGGATAAAAACACATAAATGTTAAAATTATATTTGAAAAAGTGTATTTTTTGTTTTAAATGTGGTAAATTGCCCTGAGTGCTCATATTAGAAAAGCTAAATATTATTACCATCACCAAAAACTTCATCTGCCCTGTGCCCAGTGTGAATACCCATGGCTTATAGGCAGGTTCTCATATGGCCAGTGGTTGTACCTGTTCAGACTAGACAATCCTTATACCCAAGTACAGCTGCACCTGGAAGGATTATTCGTGTATTTATGCATGTAATTCATATTCTTTCAATCACAATGATTCAGTCATTGTTTGAAAGAATATTATTAAATAATCTCCAAGAAAGAAAAATATGTACTAGACGAAACAGTAAAAAGAGTTAACTACTACTTATTACATGACTGAATTTATTGAAATTATTTTATCCAGCCTCTCCAATAGCTACATAATAAATCTTAATTAAGTTCTAGTCTCTTTTCAAAGCAAATTGTAATCACTAGCCAATGATTTTACTCTTGAAATCCCTGTCCATTATCCTGAAATTTAGCACTACAAAATAATTTTCAAGTTTCCTTTTAGGTTGAATACTCATCAGTTATTACCTCTTCTTTTAATGCATGTTTCTTCTGTTCTAAACAGATTTCTTTTGCTCTCATCAATTGCAAAGTATCTTTAGACACTGCATACTGAAGTTTTTCCATTCGTTCCACTGCTGCTGCCCAAGCTGCCTTACCAAACTTTTTCTGGTCTGCTCGCATACGATCATATACAGCTGTAAATAAAATTTAATAGCAGGTATATACTTGGAAATGGTTTCATTATAAATTCTATTTAAGTAAATTAGCTTCTTTATGCAAGTAAAATGTTCAAAGCAGTAGTTATTTTAATAAAAAAATCAGTGTTTTTTTTTGTAATGTAGTACCATTATTCTTATTTAACATAGTTATTTAATGGCCAAATTATTGGTATTATTTAAAGCAACTGGAGAAAACACACTAAACCAATTAGTGGAAAACTGAAAGGGAAATTGTAGAAAACCAATTTTTAAATTATAGTTTTGGTATAATAAAAAGTTATAAACAGAAAAGAAAGTATCCATAGTTTTTAATTAACAATCAATAGCTTCTTAGCTTCTTAACTTATATGGCTTTTGAATTTGTAAAGGAACAAATCTGAAGGGAAAAAGAAAATTATAAGAGACACTAATTTCAAAAATTAAACTCAATATAAACTTAAATTACCCAACTTCAATTCCTTGTGTTCAAAGTGGAATATAGCCCACTCCACAGAATGGTGCCAATAATCATATTATAGAACACTTTTTCCACAAATATCACAGACTTAATAAGCACCTTCAATCAGGGAAAACCATACCAACTGGTGATTTGAGTAAAGAGATTTACATAGAACAATAATAATTTGAGAAACTGCAAGGTTGCACGATTGTTGAACACGTAAAGAAATTTTAGACAGACAAACAGCTTTAGCAGCAAAAATAGCTTGTCCATTACCTTTTTGTGCTTTTGCTGTTATTTCGAAGTATTTTACTGTAAGGTCCTGTATAGATAATACAGCCATATGAGCCTTCCGTTGCCAGTCTGCATCTTCTTTTTGGAGGCTTTCAATTCTTCTAGGTCCTAGGTAATCATTCTCTATGGAAATCTGAAAATAAATCAACTCACTATATCTATCATGAAACAAACAGCAAGGGACAAGTAGTAAACATGTAATCTTGCAAAGATTATATAAGGATAATTCTTTAAAATATTATCATGGACTTTTCTGAACAGTAAAAAAAAATATTTGGGAAAATTAACTAATGGAAATTGGACACAATCTGTTTAAAAATCATTTAGTGCTCCTTTATAATTTTGCTCATTTGCTTACCAAACTTTAAATGGGCATTTTTTTCATGTCCTTTTTCCTATTATTGAAAAGGGAAAGACACTACAATCTAGGGAATAAAAAAAAACCTAGAGATGTAAAGGTAAAGGAAACAAAGTAAGCACATAAAGAGAGATTTAAAAAAAATCTCTACCTTTGTCCTTCTAATTTTCAAAGCACATCTTCCTATTATTTAAAAGTCGTGTAAATGGAGCAAGCTCTAGGGAACTTGTTAGGCATTTAGAAAGAGTATGCATTCTGGATAGAAGCAGGCAGAGAGGACTGCTATATTCCAGCAAGACAACAATGCTGGGGTATAAAAACAAGAAGAGAACAAACAGGAGAAAGAATTATCTTCATAGAAAAATATTTAAAACACTGTATTGTACAGCATTTTTAAAAAGCCTGAAAAGGGTGTGGTGACATCCTTTCCTCTCCCTATATCTTAATCTACACTGGAAAGGAAACTGAAGAAAACTTTACATATGACATTTAAATTAGAAAATAGTCTCTGTCCAATTATTTACTTCAAGTTTTCCAGGCAGCCTAATGTTGTCTGAGCACTTTTACTTGACAAGAATAAACAGTTCCTGCCCCTTACCTTTTGGCAAGTAGTTTGCAGAGTATCCACCATAGCTAAGCATTGGGGCATGGGATTTATATTTCATCTCATGGTCATTCATTTTTTTCCTTAGTATCTCTTTTCTATCATTGGAAGAGATCTGGTAACATGTTAATAGAATAAGACAGCCAATAGCTGCACTTCAAATTAAAGTTTAGAAGAGTGAATTACTCATGTTCAAGCTTGCAGGTGCTAAACAATCAAAATTCCCGTAAAATGTTACAATTTATTGGAAGGATATATTTGGAAGAAAAAGTGGAACTGATGGCACAATGATGAATAGTTAAGCAAAGATAGTTTTACTTATCTATTTATCATTATGCCATCAGTGCAAATTTTCTTCAAAGACTAAGAATACGGTATATAATCCCTACGGAGAATTTCAAATTTGTTCAAAAGAAAAACAGCAGTTTTCTTATTCTATTGATTCTGTATAAATATTTTTCAACTTGTTAAGCAGTTAACTGCTAAAGGCTCAAAACCCAGAGTGTATCTGAACCACACAAAATTTCAGTGACTGAGTAAAATATTCCTTACTAAAAACAATAGTTCAATACTTTAGAAAGTTAGGCCAAATCCATTTGTGTTCAATGCCCATGATCAAACATCTTTTCTTATAGCTAAGGGTTTTATTTGCTTTCTCCACAAATACTTTAACCAAGAAAAGAAATCAGAAGGGACTATAAAGCTTAAAAAGCATGAAGAAAAGTCATTCTTGTACTTCTAATTTTGAATCAACCTAAGACACAAACTTTTACAGCTTCAGAAAGTGTGACAAATATTCAAAGATGTCCAAAATATCACATGGGATGATAAGGTTCACTTACTATAATGTCCAATAATATTTTATAGTGTATATTGCTGATTTTGTACCTTTATTTGCTGTCTTCTAAGCATTGCAAGTTCCCTCATATCTCGGAATGGTTGCAGTAAATATTGATAGAGTTCTGTGGTGGCTTCAGCAAGACTACCATATGCATCGTCTTCCATTTGATATAATTCCAGCAACTCCACCATGCTTTCTGTATTCTTGTGTTTTTCCAGAAGCTGTGCAAAAGAAAATATTAATTTTTAAAATGAAAGCATTATCAAACCTTATGAAATCAGGCATAGTAGCTCATACTTTTGGCTACTCTCGTTCATCCTAGTATTTCAGTGTATGATATTGATATGTTAATCCCACTTTATATTTTTTGTTAAATTATAAAACGAAAAATAGCTAAGATATTTGATCTCTCCCCTTTTTTCATTTGAACAGCATGGTATCCAAGTATTAGATATTTGTTACATTTATTTGTTTGCTTATATTGCTGCTCCAATCCAGCAGGACCATGGACTTTTAAAAATAATACATTATTTATGAAAAGCTTTTTTATGTAATAAAGTTTTGATTCTTCCAGTTTTATTGTCCAGCTATAGAACCTTTTACTTGATGTAGAATTATGCAGTATTTTATACACTGTCCACAGTTTAAACATAATATGCATGGAATTCAAACATTTAATTGCTTATATTGGTAAGTCTCACTACCCAGAATAATAAAAAAAAATGCAAAGCAGCATCCATTCTTGGAAGATTCACCTACAGTTTTATTTTTATCCCATAGCATCCATGGGGGAGGGAGGGACAAAATGAACATCATGATATGTTGGTGCAAAAGTCACAACTTACGTACTTTTGTCAGATTTTGGATGGAGTTTGCATCATGATGTCATCGTGGGTATTCTTATTCTGACATAATCTTGGCTTGTTACAGATACTGCTGACACATAGATAGCTGTACACAGGCATCCGCGCATAGAAACACACATATGCACAGAACACTTGCAGATACCATGCAAGAAGAAAACCTGTATGAGGTTTAGCAAGCATATAAGAATCCTCCGTTCCCAGTAATGAATGAGCCCATTTTAATATACATAGTAAGCAGGAGAGAGAGCAGGTCCTCTATGCTAGTCCTGGGTGAGTATATGGTACTTACTTTATATTATTTATATTATGTTTTAATTGAAGGACAATAAGAAACTTAAAAACTATTTAAAATTAAATCCTGGATAATATTCTATATACATACTTTTCGGAGTATAAGAAGCACTTTTTCTACCCCCAAAAGTGGGTGAAAATTTGGGTGCGTCTTGTACACCGAATGTTGCAGAAGCCCCACCCACCAGAAATTTACCTCTTTGCAGCAAGCAGCAAAAAGCCTGTTGCAGCTTCAGTTCAGTCTAATTAGCATAAGCAGCTGATGGTTGTTGGGATCCGGCTCTGACCATCAACTGTTTCAGAGTTCAGGGATTGCCAGTAGGCTCTAGCAATCCCTGTAGCCTGAAACGGGCTGTGCTGAAGCCAAAAGTGAAACTGAAAGTCTGTTTCTGCTTGCTGCAACTGAGACAAATTGCTGGGAGGCAGAAGCTGAGGTAGGATATTTTTTCTTGTTTTCCTCCCCCCAAAGTTAGGTGCATCTTATACTCCGGTGCATCTTATAGTCCGAAAAATATGGTAAGTCTAAGTGCTGCACTATTACTATTGACCTTCTATAAAGTTTAGGATGGCTGGGTGGGTAGGTCATTGTAGCTGAATATCTTAGACTGTAACATATTTATGGTCAAGATGTTCAAAAATACTTTTAACATTCACTCTTCAGTTAAGTTATAGTGTTGGATCCAGAGAAGCAACATTTGAGAGAACAAAATAAAACCACAAGAAATGATTAGCAATGTGATTTAGCATACCTCTGAGAATAAATGCTCCTGTCTGGTTTTCTGTGGCTGACTAAAGTACTACAAGTCAATCTTGATATGAAACGAAAACCATTTTACGTAACTCTTATTTAGTCTGCCCCCAAAAGAATTTATTTTGTTGAAGTTCAGCATGACTCTAACAAGTTTGGTAAACCAACAGAATGAGTTCATTTTGAAGAATTCTGCTAGCAGACTGCTGCATTCAACAAAGGCTGGATTGTTTCACAGTGCGATTCTTCAAAACCTCTGGGCATCAGGCCCAGGCTTGGCCATTTACCTGTGTAATATATGATCAAGCAATCAGAAAAACAATGGAAATAGGTTTGCCAATGTATAAAAATGGTTATCATGTATCTAACAGTTGAAAAACTGCAATTAAGACATGTTATAGTAATAAAGTGATAAAGATTGTATTTTTCCCTTATTTCTTGCCACTGTGCCTGACATTCTGTTTTTTTTCCTGAAAATGATTTCTTGTTTTTTTAATTAAATGCAGGAAAATAATGGGGTTCAGCATTTCTGTAGTAAAGAATATTAACTAATTCATAATATGGTGAAGATATATAGATCAAGCTTTACTTTGCAATTTAGCTTTATTGATCTTCAATCTACAGAATTCTACATTTTGTGAAGAATTGCTATTAAAAGAAATAAATTCAGTGGTAGGATTCAAACAAATTTACTACCGGTTCTGTGGGCGTGGCTTGGGCGTGGCAGGGGAAGGTAAATTCTCCATTCCTTCTCCACTCCTGGAGGAAGGTTACTGCAAAATCCCATTCCCTCCCCACTCCTGGGGGAAAGTTGCCACCGGTTCTCCGAACTACTCAAAATTTCCGCTATCGGTTCTCCAGAACTGGTCAGAACCTGCTGAATACCACCTCTGAATAAATTGTGTAGATTAGTTCAGGAACTTGCTCTTGGGGATGACTTTGCATTGAAACTGAGTCGGCCATTCAACTAATTTATACCTGCACCCTACTTTAATTATTTTAGGGTTGCTTTTATTTTCTTACTTCCATAGGATACACTGACTGAATGAGGAACAGTAGAAAAGAAAAATATGTGTGCTGTCTGAAGCCTCTGTGAGAAAAAGATCTAAGATGCAGCAAGCCATTCACTAAGGAGAACGATAGGATAGGGTCAATTCAGTGATGGTCTCTGTCTGTCTGCTTTACATAATTGCAGACAATGTGGTGACCTGTTGGATACCTATATGACAGCTGTGATTAAATACAGGTTGCTACCATTGTAAGGCTAGAGGACATGAGAAAGTAGTAATGACAGACGTTGCTTTTACAAGGGAAGTGAATGAGCACTGATTTTCCTTGCTTTCTTGCGTGTCTGTTTTTCAAATTCTTAGCGGTCCTGAGAAGAAATCAAATATCAGGTTAGTGAGAAAGAAGAACATGACATTTAATTCTTAATACTGTGAAAGAAGGTTGGTTACTTGTGTAGCTCTATGAACTTAGCAACTTTAGTGGTAAAGTAGTACAACATAATTGCAGCTCCCCTATTCCAACTTCGAGAACTGGGAAAGAATACAAGAACTTGTCTTCAGTAATAATGTATGTTATGGGTTTGGTTATAAGCCATAGTTTGAATAATAAATGAGAAAGGCTAGGTTCACACAACAAGCTTAGCTAAACCCAAACATTGTGTTATAGCTTGATATATGAATCCAGCTAAGTTTTAAAAGACAAATCCCAGTTATTTCACACTTGGAATGCTTCTAGTAAGATGAGAACACTTTCTGCAAGGCCAGAATGGCCCATTTTAATGTTGAAGCATTTTGAATTTGAAATGTTTTGCACACCTCACACTGAAGTCTTGGAGAAAAGGAAGACTAAATCTAACTAACAAATAATTACACACTTAGCATATTAAGCACACTCAGCATTTACAATAAATCAGATATGGACTATCTGTAGCCCTGTGGTCTAGAGTCTGACTTGTAAATTTCAGTGGTCACAGTTTTTTCCTGTTTTTCAGGCAAGAAACACATAATACTTGGTGGAATTCCTAAAATTGATTTAAGAAGGAAGAATGAAAAAACTTATTTACTCACACACACACACCCCCACACGTAACAAGGGAAAAAATGAACTTTTTAAATAACTGTGTTCATACCACTCTGTCTAGTGTACCTCCCAAATGATTAATTTGGCCTTTCTTGCCTAATACCAGATACCAAAAGATGCAGAACAGCTCCAACACGTATTTGGTAGATGACATTTAAAAGTGTCAGACCTGAGGTCATGGTTTTACTCTTTTTTTTTTTTTTGGTCTGATTAATGGATATTGAGCTGAAAAGTAGTGATTAGCTCAGACTATCCAGTTACTTTTGTAATAGAGCTGTGTATGAAAATGGCTTTTTCTCTGAATAGACTGAATGTTGTTGTTCTACCATTTTTTAAATGACTTGGTTAATTTGAGAATCGAAAAAGCTCCTTTAAATATTTGCATATATTTGGTAGTGTACATTGTACATTTTTGCCATAGAACAGGGGTGTCAAACTGGTGGCCAGGGCCGGATGCGTCATGTGCAGGTCACGTCCTCCCCAGCTCCGTGAAGGGAAACAATGTTGGGATACATCACGTGAGGGCAATGTGACTTGGCGAGTTTGGCACTGGTGCTATAGAATAATTTCCTGCGTTGATATACCTGTAACTATCCTTTGATTAACATTCGTTTTATCTTCTATGTCAGATTACCACTGTCTTTCTGCCATTATTTCTAACTTTATGCTATGAAAAAAAGTTTTCATTGCACTACTTCAAATTGGATAAAGTAGAGGAAAAGATGGGTGCCTAACCCCCTTTTGTGCCTCATAGTGCAGAATATCTGGAATTAGACTCTAATGTGGGTTGACATAAAACCATGATGTTCATGGCAGCAGTGAAGATCTAGTGTCTTTTCCATTATTGCAGGCCCACAAAAAGGCTGAGCCTATACCCATCTACCCTTTCCAAGGCTATTGTTTAAGCAGATTTGGTATGTTTGTTATTAAGTCTGCAGACTGGAGAACATGAAGGGTGTGCTGTTCAACATAGAATCATTTCCATCTGTTGTAAATTCTTGTCAGATGTTGGGAAACAGCAGGCAAAAGCTAATAGCAAGTGTTCTAACCAAGTATCAAGGAGAAGCTCTTTATTGTATAGATTCATATACTGCTGGAAATTAAGTTGATTTTTTTTCAAGAATGTTTGCTAGTTTATTATATATTTATTTTAAAATGTTTGGATCATCTTTTAAGGATAAAAAGAGAATCTATTCCATGGAACGAACTGCGCAACTAATTTCACATACTGCAAGGTTTAGGGGCTTTGTTTTGCCAAATGGCTTCCAGTCCATGAAATAGCTCCCAGCAAGGCATTTTTTGAAATTTGAACAGTTTTGAAAAGTAGTCTGCAGTATTGTGCTGGAGGTATAAGACTTCATTTCCCTCCTGCACCCTGAAAAGACAGGAAAAAATCAGAAGGATTGGAGTGCTAGAAATAGTTGCGATATTACTTCAGAAAACTAGGCAATAATTATTATTTAAAGCCATCATTGCTGGAGGAATAATTGCAATACTTAAAAAAAAAAACCCTATTAGGCATTTTAAAAACCTGAACACAAATTTAAAATGGTGAAATTAGAGATACTTTCATCAATATAAAATATTCTTTGAATAGGAGCTATGTTTGACTGTAAAATGATAATGTAAGACAGTGAAGGGCAAATTGGTGCCCTCTAGATGTTACTGGGTCTTGCATTCCTTTATTATTTGCAAGTTAGGAGTATTATGAGGCACTCATCCAATATTACAGAACCGGCGTTCAATATAAGTTCAGAAAGAAGGCTGTTGTGTCACAAACATTTGTCTGGTCTTATTAGCCTTTGTTCCAAGCAGTGAAAAACTTGAATGTAGAATTGGATGAAAACCCCTAAATTCTTGATTTAGGCACAAAATGGCAATAAATTAAGACTGTGTGCAATGACTGCACACAGTCCTAATTTATTTTTATTTCTGCTATTAGCTCTCTTAAAAGGTGGCTTCCTGAAAAAGTGGCCCAACAATGTTTGAGATCAGCACATAGTATTCCACAAGAACAAACACTAAACCCATGGCAATCATATAGATCAGAGGTCTTCAAACTTCACAACTTTAAGACTTGTGGATTTCAACTCCCAGAATTCCCCAGCCAGCCATGCTGGCTAGGGAATTCTGGGAGTTAAAGTCCATAAGTCTTAAAGTTGCCAAATTTGGAGACCCTGATATAGATAGATGCCTACCTAGATTTACAATAGTAGCACCTGAAACTATTTAAGTGAAACAGGAATGTTTTACCGTATTCTGCTCATCTTAACTCTTGGAACTGGAATTATTTATTTATCAAATTTATATGCTCTCATCTCGTAGGATCGTTATTTAGAGATAACTGCTCAACATTCTGAAAACACAGCAATAAGTGGTTTATTTATTTTAAATGAAGTGTAAATAAAAGGATGTAACACCTGAAGAATAGAAATCAGGGCTATTTGACAGACATAAGGGAAGTTACAACCATAAGAGCAGTTTTTTCAGACTCCATTTTGCATGGTTTATTGATTCTCATATTTAAGGAAGGAAGTTACTTGAAAAGAAAATATGTCCATTTTCTTAATCATTCAGCTGGATTTTTTTTACTATTTTATAATTCTCACACAGATTGGTTTTAGAGTTTTGTTTTGTTTTTTTATAGGAAAAAATAATATTCCCTTCCAGTCACAGTAGTTGAATAATTTAACTTATGGAACCAAAAGCTTTTTCGTCAAAGACTTATATAGATGGATTTTGGAAAAGCAATATATTCTATAAAATTACACGGTAATGGTACATTTAAATCAGCAATCAGATTACAGATATTGCAAGTAGATAACACCTGCAAAAATCATTTATATCACTTTTTTTTTTACATTGGCTTCCTAATTTCAATAGAAAAAAGTTTTGCCTCCAAGGATCGTTCTGAATCTTTGTTAATATTTGTAAAACACTAAATGATGAAAAGCAAATAAAAGGAGAAGTAATATTTATTTGCCAAATAGCAAAGACAAAGACATTCTTCAAGTTCTAAAGTAAGTCTTCTTAGCCTGCCAATGAATCTGAACTAGTCAAAGGTGAGACCTGTTGAGTAAGACATTCTGTCAGCAGACAGCTAGTAGAGATAATAAAGTCTGAAGCTATGAATGTTAGGAGGATTGGGTTAGGGAGAGGTTTCATGCCCCAATCTGCTGAAGTCAGCCAAATGCACAGCCTTGGTGGCAAGTCTCTGTTAAGTGTGATAGGCGGGTAATGTAAAATGTTCAGCAACTTTTGCGGGATTTTGATGTGAAATCTTAGCAATCCAGTTTCTGGTTTTGGGGGGTTGTTTTTGCTCATTTTAGTGTAGAATTTATTTGTGGGATTGTCTTCTTTGACACAAATCTAGTTTTGGAGTGGCATAGGCTTTGCTCTTACAATCTCTGTAGCCATTTGCTAGTCATGTCGGTTGGGTGGGGTTATTTGAAACTCAGGAAAACTTGGAGAGGGATATACTTTTGTTTTTGTTTTGTTATGTTTGCTGCATGAGCCATATCAAGAAAAAACATTAAAATATGCAGTAACAGCACTTTTCGAATAATCCAAAACCCTTATTCTGAAGGAAATTAATAAAGTCTGTTTTGTAAAAATGTAAAATGTAAAAATGTAAAAGCAATACACTGCTACACGATAAGCAAAAATTGCTATGGCACTTGTTCTTAGAAACTTCACAAGATGCATACCAGGAAAAGGATTTGGTAACTTTTATTCTTAGATCATGGTAAGGGTTTAATCTTGAATTCATTACAATCATCCAGAAAATAGTGAACAGTAGACATTACAAATGTATCAACACACATATATAGCTCAAATACCTTTTTTTTAACACTTAAACAAAATATTCTCAAATGAATGGCAATATAATATGTTTCTTTACACTTTTTCCCCAGGTAAAAGCCATGTGCTCTGTCAATGGATGAGTTTTTATTAAAATAATAAATAAAATATTAAAATAGCCAGGATGGTGTGGTAATTAAGATGTTGGACAGTATTGGTGAGACCCAGCTTTAAGTTTGCTGTCAGTTGTGTTTATTGGCTAATTCTGAGCCAATTGCACTCTTTCAGCCCATCACAGAGCTTTTCTTATCAATGAAAATGGGAGAAAAAAGCACTGCATACAGGATACAAATCAAAGAAATAATAAAGGGGCTTACATACACATGTCACTGATTGGTAAACTTTTTTGGCTTATGCTATTTAGATCCTGTTTTAGTTTTCTCATGATTGTCATTAGTGTGATGGGACATGAAATTGAGCTAATCAGAACAATCAAATATTTCAAGAATTGTTTTTCTGAGGTATCAGATTCTCAGAATAACCTATGCTATAGTAACTTTCCTGCAATCATTAAAGTTTTTTCCTCGTTTATTTCAGAATATATATATATTTGTGCTATCTTTTGAGGTGAGCTTTCTCAAAGCAGCATGCAGCCAAATATTCTAAATTAAACAACTATTGGGTAACAGTATTAACCGAGTGATTAAACATTTTGAAAAACATTAAAGCAGTTGATTAAATCAATCATTTAAAACCGTATTGAACAATAGTTTAGTTTCCCAACAGACACAGGTTTTCCAGTTAATTAGTAATTATTTCTGCTATGTTTTAACTAGCAAGAACTGATTGCTTCCATTATTAAATTCTTATTATCAGTTTATTTTCATATAATTATCAGTCTAAGCACTATATTTTCACATGATTAATTTTTTCAGGGTAAAGGATATTGTCTTTTAATTTTTGCATGCGATGATGTCAATAAAGAAAAAGTCCAAGCTTTTCTTCCATGACATTTATCCTAAAATACCCACCTCTTAATCATGATCCACTTTGCTTTATTATTTCCAATAATAAAACAATTCTGAGGAAAGTACAGCCAAATGTATAATGCTCAGAAGCTTCCTGACAACATTTTTCAAATGTTTGTGCATTTGAATGAAGTATAGTTGAACTGGAACAATATATTTGATATATTGGTTTGTGCATTATGTTTGAGAGCGGTATGTTAAATTTTTATGCATATACCTATACATTCTCAATACAGAGGTTAATTTTTATAATCAACAGTCCCTGACTACCGTCTCTGCTACTGGAGCAGGAATATACAAATCAAGTAGGTTCTTGAAAGGGGAAATGGGGTAATAGTTAAGAAATTATTCTCTTCCAACATCTCAGCCCAGGAACACACTTGACTGGGGTGTTTGTACAGTTAACAATCTATTCATCTTTCCAACATCTATATTTAATTAAATACTTTTTAAAGGAAAGAGTTTGTGAAGTTAATAGTCTCCTGTACACCAGGTATGATTTTGATAGGGGTTAATAGTTAAGTGGCTTCTCTCACAACATCCCAAATCAAGATCGCACTTGACTTAATTGTGCAGTTAACAACTGATTCATCTTTCCAGGATCTATATTTACTTAATTGCATTAAAAGAAGAAAATGTTTGCATAGCTGATAATCAACATGAACTTTCTCTCCTAGTCAAACTATGAGTCTATTGAAGCTATACTGTAACTGAATATTCTTATTGTCTCAAAAACATCAAGTTTCAAAAGAGTGTACTAAACCCACTGATTAAATCAAGTAACGTTTAATTGTTCTGCACAAAATATTAATTGCATGACAAATCGTGAAAAATAAAAACACAGCCTTGTCAATAGCTACAATTTCAATTTGGGATAATTTTCAGGAAGAATTTAAGCAGGTAATTAACATTACAATCCAAATCAACATACGGGTAGTCTTTGACTTACAACAGTTCATTTGATGACAATTCAAAGTTATAATGGTTCTGACTTGTGATCATTTTTCACAGTTACGACCTTTGCAGTAACCCCATGATCATGTGATCAAAATTCAGACACTTAGCAACTGACTCATATTTATGTCTATTGCTGTGTCCCAAGGTCATGTGATCATCTTTTGTGACCTTCTGATAAGGAAAATCAATGGGAAAGCCAGATTCACTTAAAAACTGGATTACTAACTTAACAACTGCAGTGATTCATGTAACAATGGAGGCAAGAAAGGTTGTAAAACAGGGCAAAACTCATTTAACAAATGTCTCACTTAGCAATGGAAATTCTGGGCTCCATCTTAGTCGTAAATCGAGGAGTTACCTGTGCTTAATTGAGGTTGGTGCAAGCTGAATGAATTGAAAAATCACCATTTACTATTTCTGTAAATACTTAATAAGAGTAAATCTACACTACAGATATGCAAATGTTGCAGTCAGCATTCTAAGAAAGAATGTTGGGAGTGCTGACATTTCGTTGAGATATTGGGACCTCCTCAGAGAAATGCAATTTCAGTGATTTCCTGTGGCTGGGGAGTGAGTGGTTTAAAAGTCTATGTCAATAAATCCACAGTGCCGTTTCACACCCACAAAGAAAAAGCAATGTTACCGTGCATATGCAGTCATATGCATGCTTACTCAGAAGAAAATCCCATTTGAGTTCAGTTTGGCTTATTCCCCTAGTAAATACACATAGACCTGCAGCATTAGATTTCCACCCAGCATTTTTTTTTTTTTTTTTGCCTAGACAGCTTAGTGACTTCTATTTTTATTCCTGCAAGTTATTATTTTGGCTCTTTGGTAATTAATAAAATATGCCACTGATGTCATCTAAGGATAACATAACTTCTTATAAGTATTCAGTTTCACATAAGAAAAGAAATGCAAATCTTTTGTTTAAGTCTCATTTTGTCATTGTTGCTTTTATTTATTAAAATGAAGTTGAATTACCATTATGAAAACTTAGAGCAAATAGCTACAGTCAGAGCTAATCCTGGAATGTGCTGTGTTAGCTTAACCCCGCAGCACTGACAATGCCCTTTAATGCATCTATTATTTCAGATTTGGCTGCCTGCTCTTGAGTAATGCTCTTTAACTCTATAGTGGTAAATTCTGAATGAATTATCCAGACTGATAATCCCTGGATGTGAGGTCATTAGTTTACCCATAGAAGATCCCAGCATAGAATAGACAACAATACAGAAGCCTTTCTATTGTATCCAACAAAATACCCTGGGGTTAACAGGATAGCTTCCCCATCATACCTGTATCCCTTCACTTTATAGCTTCTGTTGATTTTTTAAAATTGACTTTAAATTCTGCTTTTGGTGAGATTTTATAGACTAGTTTGCAAATTTAAATATGTATAAATACTGAAACCGTAGAGAACTTTGCACTAGAACAGGGGTTCCCAATCTTTTTCTGTTTGCGGCTCCCTTACCTGCTTCCGGTTTTTTCCGCGGCTCCCTTCAAATTTTC
>JAOYMU010000192.1:104876001-104886572 GCA_025802295.1 Psammodynastes pulverulentus | reverse complement strand
AGGCAGCTGGCTTGTTAGCAGAAGTCTGCAATTACAATTACTGCATCCTATCTTCTGCGCCACCAAGGCTCTTATAACAGTTGTTATAGCTGATTGTTTTGTATCTGTGGAATACACATTTTGGGGTAGTTTCTTCCTCTTTTCTTTCTTCTCTTTCTTCTCTACACATCTGCATTTTTGCTGTGGCTCCATTTGATTGTTCCATCAGGTAAACTACCTCTTCATGTTCTCACTCATTTAAGGAATTGTTTAATAGGTTAGTCTAAAATCACCAACGCTTGTCTTAAAATAATTTGTAACCCAAATATGTTTTTTAATCACTGATTTTATATTTCTTATTTATGTTAACATAGGAGGAGCTCGCATTTGAGTTACTATAACTGTTGCAGTTAAAAGTGAAAAAGTGATGCTTATTCTAAGTTGCTAAGATTTTAGCAAGACATATTTGGGGGAAAAATACTCTAGGTAACTTTGTAAATTGTTATAAGTTGTACCTCTTGAAAAATACAAAATGGATTTTTAAAAAAATCCTAACAAAATAAAATGTAATTAACCTACTTTGTAACTTTCAGTTTTATGTGTTGCAAAATTGGACATGACCTGATGTAAACTTCTGGAGATAAGCCCCAGCTGCACAATACTGGTTTTTTGAAGTTGTACAAGTTCAAAAGATAAATATATGAAATGTCAGCATTCCGACACCAGATAAATACTGTAAAAGTGCCTTAAATACTCTGAAGATCTATGGAAAATCTAGATTAAAAAAAAAGATATTGAGCTGAATCTTCTCAGCCCTTGCTTAAGAGGAATGTTGCTGGAATGGTTACTGCATAATAGCTAAAGATGTTCCTGAGCTATGCTAGGAAAGCTTGATTCTGTAGGCTTCGTTCTTCTGTTGAAAAAGTAATGATCTCAGCAAGAGATTTGCCTTCTGCTTTAAACAGCTGTTCATTAGAGATAAAGCTTCCTCAAGCATGCAGTGTTACCTGCCGAGTTTTCGGTATCTGGTTGAATACCCTGTCTTAGGCTGTCCTTCCTTCTCCAACCATGCGGCTTGTAGATACGCTGTGCTCAAATTTCCCTAATGGTCATGCTGGCTAAGGAGCTAGAAAAGATGAACTCAAAAGCCTCTGGTGGCTACCTGGAGTTGTGAGAGGGTATTTTAGAAGGTAATTAAAAACAGACATCTAGAGAGCAATTCCCTCAGTTTTCTCTCAGATTGCAACCAAGATGATGGAGGTGCCTGAATCCTTACTCAGTTGGTAATTCTTTCTTTGTGCGAGCAGTTTTGCTTATCATGGTCTTATATCACTTCATTTTAAAAATCTTGTTTGCTTGAGCCCATCTCTAGTGGAAAGATTTTTATGTGTGCATATGTTTCACCTACTAATAAAACCAGAGTTTATATGTTAATCTATTCCAGGTTTTCCTGCATCTTGGAGCCAAAAAAGATAGGGAATACTCCCAGCAAGCTTATAGCCTTTATATCTTTGAAACTTGATTAAGTAGAGTTAATGCAAACATGGTAAAGATGGTTATGGAAATACTTGTATTAAGAAGCAATGTTATATTTAATTTTGTATTTCTAGACTGCTCAATTAATCTGGATTTATACACTCAAATTGATTGTAAGGAGTGTGTTTTAGGAGATTTCTTTACCAGCTACAGAAGTCATGGCAATTTTTTCATTGAAGCATTCATGAGAAATGATAGAAAAAAGCAATGTGATTAATAGAGAAGTTGAAAGACATTCCTAACTGATAACAGCTTCATTATTTCTAAGGCCTTTCTGGGAGACTTGGTGTCTTGTTCTTTTCATATATATTTTTGGAATAGCTTTTAATATGCAAGCCAATATTGAATAAATTCCAAATCATAGCCAATAGTATCATTTATATGAACAAGGTAGATAGAAGTCTCTAGAAACCTAGTCTATTTCTTAGTTAAGTTTGGGATTTTTTTTGTTGCATTATATATTTCCTATGTCAAAAAGAATATCTTTAAAGACAATTAATTAAGACTTTCTGAATAACTAAGGAAAAGAAAATCATAACATTGTTAAGGAGACTGGTACAAATTCAAGTACTACTTTTTATTAGGCCCTAATTAACCTAAATCTCTTTTCTTTGGTGTGTTAAAACAATCATATCCTTTACAAGCCTTGCGGAAAGAAATCTCCAGTTATTAGCATGCAAATTTACATTCGCTGATCAGGGAATTTCAGCTGAGCTTGCCAATTAAGTGATTATATATGCACATTTTATTTATTTTTATCTTGCCTTCTTTACTTTTTTTTATAAATAACTCAAGAAGGCGAACTTACCTAATGTACCTTCCTTGTCCTGTTTTTCACACAACTCTGAGGTGGAATGGACTGAGAGAGAGTAACTGGCCCAAATGAAATCAAATCAAAATCACCCAGGTGGATTTCATGCCTAAGACACGACTAGAATTCATGGTCTCCCGGTTTCTAGCTTGGTGCTTTAACCACTGGCACATGTTTGTGGAAGCAGCTGCAATAATTTTTGAAACAACTATGGAGCAAGGATGCAGCTACAGGAATACTTCAAAAGGAAGTATGCTTCATTCACATTAAAAGTGATTTGCGAATAACCTCTCTGGAATGATTTATGCAGCCCTATAACCAGGGGTGGGATCTTGCCGGCGCAGCTACCGGTTCGGGATCACACATGTGCACTGGAAAAATGCACGTGCGCCGCTTTCCAGCCCTCAGCTGGGGCTAGCAGCAACAATCAGCTTGAGCTGATAAAGACCAGGTAAGAATCAGGGTGGATGGGAGGACCCAACATAGATTTTTTGCTTCCTGTTCCTCTCCACGGAACAGAGACTTCAGGTAGCTACCGGTTTGCCCGATCCAGGCAGACCCAGAAGGATCCCACCCCTGCCTATAACCTCTGTGAAATCATCATATAAAATTCAGCCAAATATAGGCAGGTATGAGTTATAGTTTCCATCATGTTGTTTAGGCTAAAGATCTACTGTGAGGAGCCAACATTTAAAAGAAAAATTCTTAAATGGGATGGCAGAGACAGGGCATAATTCTATGCAAATTTTTCTGTTACCAAAATTATACAATCCTCTCCGGTAATTGAGATTTAAAGCTTGAAGGACCACCAAAATATAAACTGATGTGGGGGACAAGCATAATTATCAAAAGCCATAAAAATGTTATGGCCACAGTCTAAATGCACATAAGTGGTACAGATTATATACACTTGAGAATTGATTGTGATTCTCTTCTCCTATATATTTGCTCGGGCAGACTTGGCCCTAAGAATAAAATCACGCGGTCTGTGGGGGGACATGATTGAGATCAGGGAGAGAAAGTAATGGGAGGTGATTCGGCCATTGAGTCTGCAGTCACAAATAGGGCTAGATGTCAAAGCAAAACAAAACAAAACACCAACAATACTTGATGGATATTCTGAAGCCAACAAAAATGGATATGGTGGTTTTTCATAGCAATTCCAGTTAATCGCTTGGTGGTTTTAAAATGGAATCTCCATTCATTTGATCTGGAGTTTAACATATTTGGCTATCTTAACGTGTGTGTGTGTGTATGTATAGTAGACCTTGCAATGTTTCAATGCCACCTCAAGAAAGCATTTTGTAACCTGCAGGGCCCCACAGGCAGCTTCTTGTCTTCAGCACCTTAGCAAGCTGAGCTTTTGCCTTAGTAAATCACCCGGCTACCTTCTGTAGCTGATATGCAATTCCAGGAAAAGCCATGGCTGCTTCAAGAGATTTTGGACAGGTACTACATTTATGAGCCTCTGCATCTTGAATATGCTGCAGAACCCCAGGATAAAGGTGTAACAAATTGGATTTATTCTTTGATTGGTGTTTTATTCTATTTATTGACAAAAAGAAAGAAAGAGGAAGGTGGCAGCGGCAAGGGTTTCCAAAGGAAGAAGGAATGAAATTCCTGAGTTGTTTTGGGTAGAAATTGTTCCAGGAGACACAAATGTCTAATAAGGCAACTATGTTCCTAATTTTTACTTTCATTGTTAGCATTTTTTTTGGGGTAAGACTGTTTATGATGTTCTGTGTGGGAGTAAATGTTTTGTTCAAGTTTTATTTGCTTATAGTATCTAAAATTTGTCCAGCTACTATGTCTTTCTTTTTAACTCCTATAGGATGTCACATGTGCTCCACTTTGAGGACAAAACCAGAAAAGTAAAAGATGCAAGTGTGCAAGATGAAGACACATTTGAAATTTATGATCCTCGTAACCCTGTTAATAAGAGGAGGAGGGAGGAAAGCAAAAAGATCCTGAGAGAGAAAAAGGCGAGGAGATGAAACGAGTGGTAAAACTCACCAGATCCATCTTGGAAAAGTACATCGTGCACTTTCTGTCTCTGCAGAAGTTGGTGTCCCAAAATATATCACTTACAAAGTGTGAAAAGGAATCTGGGGTCTAATTTGGAAGCAGTGCTATCGCCTCTGTTTTGTGAATTCTGATGTAAAATAAGCAAGTCTTCTCAGTAAAGTCCTTAAGAGTCTATTTTTAGTCATTATTGTTAATAAATAGTTCATTTTCCATACCCTGTTCTTTTTTTTATGTATTTGCATTGTTAAATAGAGGATTTTATATTTACAATCTTCTCAGAACACTGAAAACTTTTTCCAGAATGTAGAACAAAAGGATTTGGCATTGCTGAAAAATAATGTTGTTATCGCTCCTGGTAGCAAACAAATTTAATGCTTGTAGAATTGGAGAGAAGCAGCAAAGGGTATCCGGATGCTCAGGAAAACCCCAAAATTGGAGAATAATAGCAACAACTAAAACCTTCATGGAAGTAATAGATGACAAAACAAAAGTAAAAAAAAACAACAACCCAGGATGATAAAAGATTGGACATGCTCTTTTGTCGGAACTGTACTTTGAAAGAAGCGTAGGAGAGAGAGAGAGAGAGAGAGAGAGAGAGAGAGAGAGAGAGAGAGAGTATAGGATGACCAGTACTAATAGAAGAGAATAGTTGTAGCTCAGGGTTGAACTGTGAGGTCCTTGCTGTTCTCTTGGTTTTCCAGACGTTTCATGATGCTCACTGTGCACGGATGGTGTTACCTAGTTGGATAATAAAGATCTGCAAGAAAATACCCAAACTCCTACAGAATGACTAGTTCTAATTGCATAACTTGCAAGTCTCTTGCAACTCATTCTGTAACTGCAAATTTCATTTACTGCTTTTATTTCGGATGCCAAACATAATCTGTAGTACAATGTGTGAAAAGGATCACAATTTTGATTTACATCTGTTGCCTCATATATTTGGAATCAGTGGCTTACCATTTGATCTTAATCACTTTGGAAGCAAGCTTCCTCAATAATAAAACATAATATGCATGTGTGCAGAAGTATTCTTAAAAGAAACTCCTCATGTCTTCATTATTTAAATTGCAATTATGATATTGTTAGCAATTCCACTTTAACTTCAGAGCTATTTGCATGCCTTGAAATGAACACACTGCATTAGAACAAAATTAAAGTGTAACAAAATTAAAAATCTGAAAGCAAAGGACCAAGAATGGAGACATACAAAGATTCAGCAATATTCTGCATTGCTACTTCATACATATTCCCTTTGTGAACATTGCCATAATTAAAACAATGAGCAGCAATCCAATCAATCTGCTTCATAACAAAAGTCCAAGGAAGGCTGAGCAATCAATTTATTATCCATCCATATAAGTCGTGCATTTATTTAGGCGTTTTATACAGAAATGGGGGAAAACAATTTATACATTTTAAACCATACAAAATGTATATCTTTAATGAAATAAAATGCATATCTGATCTGAAAACAATTCCAAATTTATAAGAGTGATCCCATATCTAAACGTAATTATGTTCTAATGTCTGTGTGATCCTACATAAGGCTAAAATGCAGATCAAACACACCTCAAGCATTCACAGAATGAAAGGTTTTTCATCTTTTAGCTCGTCTTTCTAATTCTATTGTGGCTCTTAAATTACAATTGAAAACCTGAGTTTCTGGCTTACTACTTAATTACAGTGTAATTACAGGGTATCAGATAGGAGATTCTGCCCTGGGTCTTTTAACCTCTGTATATCCAACACTCAGAAGGTACCAATGGTAGTTTTCTACCAGTGTTGTTGCTAGTTCGCTGACTGTGTGCATGCGCAAGCGCGTGCATTCCCCCCCTGCGTGCGCGCCCTCCCCTCCCTTCCCTGCATGTGCACGCCGATTATCTGAGAGGACTCTTTGATCCTCTCAGCAGATCGGCGTACTTTTTTTAGTTACTGGTTCAGCCGAACTGGCACTTTTTAAAGCTACCGGTTCGGCCAAACCAGTAGCTAAAAATTTGGCTGCCGGTTCGGCCCGGTTCAGCCAAACTGTTAGCTTAAAAAAGTACCGGTTCGGCTGAACTGGTACCTAAAAAAAGGGTGCTGATCAAAGAGTCCTCTCAGATGATCAGCGCATACATGCACGGAAGTGAGGGGGGAGCACACGCGCACAAAGAGGGTTTTAGCTACCGGTTTGGCCCAACCGGTAGCCAATTTTTGCTACCGATTCACCCGAGCGGCAGCTTTTTCTGCTACTGGTTCACCTGAACTGTTGCAAACCAGTAGAATACCGCCTCTGGAAGGTACCCTTCAGATACTTTTCACTAGAATTACTTCACCTTTTATGGATTAACAGGAGGTTATAGACCTAATGATTTCCATACAGATTTAATACAGAATCCTTCATTAAATACAGTTTTAAAGATGTTAAGAAATTTAGCTTGCCTAACAATTATAACACTGGATTCCTGAATTATTTATTGAATTATTAAGATTCTGACCACATCAGAACACTTCCAGTGAAAAATATGGGTGCTCTTGAGTAGTTCTGATCATTTTAAATGGAGACTTCCTGTTTGTTGTTCTCAATATAACTTAAAACAGATGAAATCCAGGAGTAAGTGGGACAACTTTAATGGATGAAGCAACCAAGGTCATTTTAAACACCCAATTGCAATACTGCTGGTGTTGTTTTTAGAATGAGTTCAATAAGGTGTAGTAACCTTATCAGGCTATGATAACTAAGTTTCTTGATAGGGTCTGACGTGTCACAAACATAAAACTGTCTCATCATGTTAATATGGCCCAAGTGGCATGGGTTAGTTTAGTGCTGAATATTGTTAAAATATGCTATTTAATCTTGCTAAGATAACACACCAAAAGAATGGAGGTGTGAAGAGAGTCCTTGTAAGAGGTTGTCATTGTCCCCAGCTTACATGTGAGGGTACAGAGCAGTTAACAGGCAATATGTTCTTAAATTGTCATTCACAATAAGACAAACTTCTCATGCTTCTAATTTGCTATTAAATTGCTGTTACAACAGACTTTCTTAAACACAGCTTTCCATCTTCCACTCTAATAATGTGTAGTTAAACTATTCTTGTCAATGAAAATAGTGCACCCCTGTTTATATAAAAATCCAATATCAGATTATTCTGTTCTCAGAGGGTTGCTTCTTAATATCCTGTATCTACTTAGAGATTAACTTCATTGACCCCAAACAGATTGTATGCAGCCTACCTTTCGTTTCCCAGCACATACAAATGAAACACAATGGGATAGCAAAAGAACACAGACATAGCATGTAGACCTATTTCAGATTTTGATAAGAATTGATGATACTCTCGAATGACTTCTTTTGCTGTTTTATAAAGAACATGGAAATTAGAAGAACCATTTTACTTTTATGCTGCCTGATTCCACCTACCTCACTTTTCTTTTGTCAGATAGTCTTTGTAATCCTGCTTACCCTCTAGGTAAGGAAGGGATCCATTCTTCTCCTTGTTTCTGAATGGTAAATAAACTCTGACACTTCAAATGCTTTAAGTCTGCAAACCTCCCTCTCAGGAGAGACAGTCAGCTGCACTACATGGTTGTAACAAATGAGCTACGGCTGCAGGATTTGGGTTTGGCTAGTCCAGGGCTGTCAAACTCGTGGCACACAGGCTGGATGCGACATTTGCTGGCCATGCCCATGCCCATGCCCAGTTTAGTGAAGGGGAAAAATGTCCCTATATGTCCCGTGATGCCACCGTGACATGCATTTGACACCCCTGGGCTAGTTAAAGAAAAGAAGCATTAGGGGCGACATGATAGCAGTATTCCAGTATTTGAGGGGCTGCCATGAAGAAGAGGGGTCAAATTATTCTACAAAGCACCAGAAGGCAGGACAAGAAACAATGGTTGCAAACTAATCAAAGAGAGAAGCAACCTGGAATTAAAGAGAAACTTCCTGAGGAGAATTAACCAGTGGAACAGCTTGCCTTCAGAAATCTTGGGTGCTCCATCACTGGAGGTTTTTAAGAAGAGACTAGACAGTCACTTATCTGAAATAGTATAGCAGGGGTGGCGAACAAGTTCGACACAAAGAGCCAAAATTTTAAACTGTGAGAGTCAGAGAGCCAACCCCCCCGTCGCACGCTAAAAAACCCCGGAAGTGATAGCGCGCGATTGGTTGAAACGGACCATGTGGTCCGAAAAAAAGCTGCCGGAACGGCATTCCGCCGAGCTCTGGCTCAAAAAAATCCCTGAAAAATCCAAACTTGGCAAAGAGCCACAGTATACAAAATAAATGATAAGAGGCAAAGAGCCGCATTCATTTTGGCCGGGAGCCGCATGTGGCTCGAGAGCCACGTGTTCGCCACCGCTGTAGTATAGGTTCTCCTGCTTGAGCAGAGGGCTAGACTAGAAGACCTCCAACGTCCCTTCCAGCTCTATTCTCTCATTCCTTTTCAATGCCTTGGTTTTTGTAACATCTTCCCCAAGGACACATTCTGGAGAACATGAAATTTTGTGCCGAAAGAGGAGTGCCATGTTAGTTTATGGTATCTAAAAATCTGGAGGAGCCTGATAGCTCCTTTTCAGATTATCCCATTTTATGAAAAGACGTAAGCTTTCCTGATTCACAAAAACTTGTGCCTTTTTGTAATTGTTAGCCTGAAAGGGTGCTGCTACCAGTCTTGCAATGAATAGATGAGGAGCTTTTGTTTCATTTGGGTTGTCCTTCTGACTCAATATTTTTTCTGATGGCAGTCATAACAAGGACCGGTGTTGTTTTTTAAATGTTCCACAAGACGTTCTCTTGCTGAGGCGACCCTGTGTGCATACGAGACTGAAGACAGTAACACCCCCAAACCCCATCTGTTTCAGGGAAGCATAACTCTAAAATCTGGCAGCCTGACCAATTTCCTACTAAGTGTGGAATGAGCTCTTGCAGAAAAGCAGTCTAACAGAAGTGCATTTCAAGAGATTCTTCTCTTGCAGCTGACAAATAATGTTTATTGGGATTCAGAGTGTAATGAACATTTACTGCATCACTTTTAGCATCACACTAGAAGCCTAAAATGTGGTCTATAATTATAGCCAGATTAGTTGGATCTGAGATGAAAAAAATATAGAACAGTTTGTAGGCTCAATTCTTGACTCTCTTAGAGAAAGAAGTTTTTCCAGACAACTTGGCACTTCTTAGCTCTCATGGAATGGACAGGAAGAAGTGCTGTGTGAGTGTGTGTTGTGTTGTTGGTTTTTTTCAAACGTTCATAAGGTAGCTTGGTACCATTTCTTACTATCTGAAATAGAAAAAAAGAAAATATGTTCCAGTTTGGCAAAGGAGTCACATGCTCAAAGACTAAGTGATAAAAATGACTGCCCATTGTTTTTTATTTATTTGGTGCCCCTGAATTTTTGGCAATAGGCTGAAATATTTGAAACTATTTGAACTTTGAAACTAGGCTGAAAATCCTGTAGTAAAAGTTCTTGTCTCTCATTGGGGTGGGAGAAGGAAATAAAAAGTATAAGCTCCAGACAATTTGGCACCATAAGAATAAAGAATAATGCAAAAGTCCTGCTTTACTTTACTAGAGACCTTTATGATAAGCAATTTGAAGAACAAACCATTAGCAAAAAATACTTAGAATTGTTTTCTATTCTGCTATAACTTTGCAAATAGTTTCTTCAGAGGTCAATATGTTAGCAATTACTCAGTAGTTCTATCCTCACTGTCACATTGGAGTATTCTGTGTCTCTGAATTATTCAATTATTCTTATCTAATATACATTCAATATTATTTTCAGATGTGTAGTCAAGATGCACATGCACATTCCCTTAATGTTACCCTAGTTCTGTCCACTCCTCTTAAGCACAGGCTGAATTATGTACAGCTATGCTTTCCCAGATTGCTAATAGTGTAGATTAACAAATATCTGATTTACACATTGCACAATGCAGTGTGATGATTAACCATAGTTTATTGAATTATTCCTATTCACTTGGGTTGATATTGAGTGATTCATTGATATGCTATCAAATAATTTTTGACTCCTAGTAACTACCTAGATAAATAGATTATAGAGTGATCTATAGATAGATCCATCAATTGATAAGTAGATAGATAGATAGATAGATAGATAGATAGATAGATAGATAGATAGATAGATAGATGGATGGATGTAGAATAAAACTAAGCTAAAATCAAACCATTTTATGACTTAGCATATCATAGTCATACTGTTTTAATGACTC
>JAOYMU010000192.1:104857449-104872199 GCA_025802295.1 Psammodynastes pulverulentus | reverse complement strand
TGGTCCTTTGGATCGGGCTCTGAACATCAGCTGTTTCAGACTGCAGGGATTGCCATTAGGCTATAGCAATCCCTGCAGCCTGAAGCAGCCGAGCCACGTGCTAATTAGGCTGTGCTGGGAAAGTGAAACTGAAACAATCTGTTTCTGCTTGCCGCAAGGCGGCAATTTCTGGGAGGCAGAGGCCGAGGTAAGATTTTTTTTTTTTCCTTCCCCAAACTAAGGTGCGTTTTACACTCCGGTGCATCTTATAGTCCAGAAAATATGGTAGCTTTTTCTGTATTTCTCTTCTGCTATCTAGAGCAGAGTTCCCCAACCTTTCTGGATTGGTAGTCTGGAGTGGGGGGCAGGGAGGAAAAGGGGATGATTTTGTGAGGCGGGTAAGTGCATGTACATATGAATGCATGTCCACACAAGAGTACCTGTGATGTTCATGCCACCCATGACGAAGCTCATGCAAGTGGGGCCACGAGTGCCCGTGATGAGGCTTACTCGAGTGGGGCCATGAGCACTCATGACAACAGTCACGTGAGTGGGGCTGTGCATTCATGCAGAGGCAAGCGGCCCAGTGGTGATTAGCCGGGTAGTGGGCTGTGGCCCACAGGTTGGGGACCTCTGATCTAGAGATGATATGTGCACATTTTTGGAATAGTTTTAGTTCATAGAAGCTACTATGGAGAACACAATATCACAGAAGGAAAGTTCATTATAGGACACAACAGGAAACCTGCACACTGAAACTAAACCAGCCAACTGTTGCTTGGATTTGAATCAATCTAAAATTATAGCAATGGATAAATGCATTGTCCAGTCATATTGGTTGTCAGAATTGTATTCAGCCAATCATGTGCTGTAGGAGTTCAAGGCCCTCTGGAAACTTTCAGCCTAAATCTAACACTTCTAAATAAGCAATTTTGTATGTTGGTGTTTCGTATTCTACTGGTCCCAATTGTATTACTGATCTGCTACTTCTTAAGTTCTGCTAAACCAACTTAATTCAGATAAAGTTCTTAGTAATATATTTAAAGACAGTTACCCTAACTAGTGTGAAAGAGATTGCTGGTTTTAAAAATATATTTCATGTTGCCATTTCTCTCAACTACTATTCTCTGACTTCAATCATGTAGGAAATCATTATATTACAAAGCTTCCACATT
This sequence comes from Psammodynastes pulverulentus, assembly GCA_025802295.1. Classification (NCBI taxonomy): domain Eukaryota; kingdom Metazoa; phylum Chordata; class Lepidosauria; order Squamata; family Psammodynastidae; genus Psammodynastes; species Psammodynastes pulverulentus. The sequence goes on along the minus strand of JAOYMU010000192.1, from coordinate 104,871,045 downwards.
TAAAAAATTGTAGACTCTGATTTGGAAGTAGTTCTCATAAATGCAGCAGACAGAATGGGAATATTTAAGACTTTAATTGACAGACTTGGAGTAGGAAACAAAAATTAGCTTGCCAGAGATTGAAGTTCTGCGGGAATATATTATGCCTAGATACTAGCCAAGAAGAAATTTTAGAAGAGACTAACTATAAATGTAAAGATAAGTTCAAAACTGCTGTTAGTTATCTGAAGTTTATTTCATCGTTCAAAGTCAAATTTTTTCATTCACTCCTTTAACTTTTACCACAGTGCTGGGAAAAGGTTTGGCCTGGGCACCTGCTGTCCCCCAAATTCAATGAGATTGCAGGACCTTGTAAGAGGATGCTAAAAACTGTCGAAGTTTAGCATTACTTACATCTCACAGTAAAATCATTGAGATTATAGGTAATTTCAATTTTTGGAGAGACAGGTTCATCACATAATGGTGCTGGGCCTGAAAAGCTTCCTACCAATTCTAGGGTTAGACCATGAAAAAGAAAGGAATCCACAGCTTAAACTCATTCTACAGACAGGGGGTTGGGCCTTGGTGGCGCAGAAGATAGGATGCAGTAATTGTAATTGCAGACTTCTGCTAACAAGCCAGCTGCCTGTAATTTGGCAGATCGAATCTCTCCAGGCTCAAGGTTGACTCAGCCTTCCATCCTTCCCAGGTGGGTAAAATGAGGACCCAGATTGTGGGGGCAATAGGCTGACTCTGACTCTGTGAACCGCTTAAGAGAGGGCTGTAAAAAGCACTGATAAGCGGTATATAAATCTAAAGTGCTATTGCTATTGCTATTGCTATATACATGTTTCTTTTAAAATGCTACTGTCCATGAAAATGCATAGGTAGATAAAACTTAGGTATTTTTATTATTACAGAAAATACCCCAGATTCCAGTCTACCTATATGCATAATTAATTTGGCATACTGTGATTGCAAATGGATGATATTAGAAAACATTCTTTCTTTACAGGAATATTTTGCACTAAAAGTTGACATTGGATCTATCATTACCAAATCAAAGGTTATAGATGATATATCTCAAGAAACAAGTAACAAAAGGAAAACCAGTAAGTTTTCAACCAAATGATGACAGCAAATCTGGAGAAGGGTATATTGTTCAAGAGATTGGAAGAGGTCAGCATACATATACCAATACCCCAAAAAGATGACTTAACGGAGTGTGCAAACCATCATTGCTGATTCATGATTGATCATTGAGAAAATTAAAAAAACACCAACAAGAAGTCAGCTTGTGCTTCACTGATAGAAAAGCCTTTGGTTGTATTGATAAAGTCAAGCTGTGCAATATTCTTAGGAAAATGGGAATCCCAGAGTACTTAGTGAGAAATCTATACATTGGGGAGGAAACTATAGTCAGGAAGGAACATTTCCTTGGCTACCCAAGGCTGGCTCCAGGGGAGCAAAGGAAGGACACAAAGCTATATATTCCCTTCTATTTATTCAACGTATGTACTAAATGAGAGAGACTGAATTGGAAAATGAGTATGGTTTTAAAACTGAAGGAAGAATGTCCAATAATCTGCACTGTGCTGATGGCATTATTTCTAAGAGTTGAACACGTGAATGATCTGGAACCTGTAGTAATGAAAAGGGAGGAACAAAGTGAAAAAAATGGGACTAAGCTTAAGATGAAAAAGACCAAATCAATAACACCAGGTATGGTAATCATCCTTAGAAATGACAGTGAAAACAAAGATTAGTAAAGGAACTAGCAGGCAAAAAGTGTACAAAGACATATTTGTATTTGTTAGGATAGGAATGAAATCTTTGAAAGATGTTGGACATAATGTGTCTATTCCTATGAAGATCAGAACTATACAGCCAATTGTTCTCCCTATAGAAAGCAAAAGTTGGACTTCAAAGAAACAAAATAAACTTTTTAAAATGTTACTATTGGATAAAATTCCTGAGAGTACCATGCATAGTGAAGAAAACAAATGGATCATAGAACAAATCACTTCAACATTCTCACTCAAAGGGAACATGACCAAGCTCAAACATTTTGGACACATAGTTATCAATGCTCATTAATTTTATTATTCTAATGTGATAAATACAACCCAGAGGTGGTATTCAGCAGGTTGTGACCAGTTCTGGAGAACTGGTAGCAGAAATTTTAAGTAGTTTGGAGAACCAGTGGTAACCTTCCCCCAGGAGTGGGGAGGGAATGGAGATTTTACAGTATCCTTCCCCGTCACGTCCACCAATCCATGCCATGCCCACCAATCCATGCCATGTCCACCAAGCCACGCCCACAGAACCAATAGTAAAAAAATTTTAATCCCGCCACTGATACAACCATAAACATATTTATAGTTGTTTCTGATCCCTTGGTCTTAAAGCATTGATCACTTTAATTACATCTACCATTCACCATATGCTATTAATTTCTTACCAAGAGATTAATTTTCTTCCAAATGTTTTTTTTTGTAAGAATCAGCAATTATTTTTCAAATATTTAAAAGTGTAAAAGAATTCATATCTCAAAAATTAAGAAAAAAATCTCAAACTATTTAAAACAGGCCTTAGGAAATACACTCTGGAAACTTCCATGCAGATAAAGAATGACAAATAAGATAACCTAGCAGGCATAGCTGATAACATTATCTTACATTTTCTTTCGGAAATTCAGGAATGAATGCCTCAGATGGATCAAACAATAGCATTCACATGGATTGGCAAAAGGAAAAGTTTCAGGAAAGAGAGAATTTCAGAACAGGCCCATAAGGACATGGAACAAGATTATGGGATGTCTTTAAGCAAGACACAGGTAAATTTAAATCTCAGATTAAATGTTGTACCTAATTTATGGGCAAAGAAATAAGTATTGACTTTTTCTAAGGAAAGGAGAAATTCTCCAACTTTCTTACGGAGAGGTTCCTCTCTCCAAAGAGAGGGATTGTCACCTCTGAAAAAGCTCAGGAGAAGGAGAACCCCTATGATGTCATCTCTTGGGCTTCAGTGAGATTGTGGGAAGCCAGGGAGAGTGTATACTACATGAGTGTTGTACGTTGTCATGATATCCTGCACAGTCGTGGTCACCTTGTAAGCCAACACTGCAACAGTACCTTACTAATCTATTTTTTTCCCCCTGAGATTCTCTTTGCCTTTAAAAAGATTTCAAAAAGAAACGATCTTTTATCACAGCAACTGAAATCTGAAATCTGTTGGGAAAAACATATAAAACATTCCTGTCTGGGATTGACTAAACTGGAGAAATGACTGCTATTCGAGGTGGTGAAGGCTGAAGGTTCAGATGATTTTTAAAAAGTGGCAAGATGAATGCACTGCGTGTAGGGTTATCTATGGGTATATAAAAATATGCTGATTCAGTGGGATCTTGGATTGACGTCTCATTATAGCTAATGACAATCTGGTTGGAATTTAAAAATTTGCTATTATTATCAAACTCACTGGTATTTTGATGTCCTGGAATGTTTTCATGTTAAGTATCATGTGGGTTTTTGTAAATGTGGAAAGGCAGGATATATAAATATGGTGCTGAATAAATAAAATTGATTCCGTAAATCTGGGTTCATGGTGGGCTTGTTCACATGATAAAACAAGCTGAAAACTCCAAATAGGCTGACAAAAATGTAAATCCCCATCAACTGCATATGTACGTTTTTAAAGTCACTTTGCCTTTCAAGACGGTGAATGAAACAATTGTTGATTGACTAATGATAAGTAAAAAGCTACTTGGTGAGCCAATAATAATACAAAGCAAGAAATAATGTGTAGCCTATCAGAAGTATTCCCTTTTCACTCACTGATTATTGTATAGGGAGAAGAAAAAAAAACAGATTTAATTAGAAGAGTACTACAGTACATCCTTTTTCTGTCTCCATATCTGGAATAAATTAAAATGAGACCCAAATCAGAGTTAAATAAAAAGTAAAATAATAAAAAAATACATCTATAATGCACAATGGACAAAGGTTATAAAATCCTCTTGGCAGCAGCTGTAATTCAACATTTATTTAGAAAAAGTTTCCATTTCAAAATTTCTCTTCTTGTTGTTATTAGTTGCGAAGTCGTGTCGACCCATCGTGACCCCATGGACAACGTTCCTCCAGGCCTTCCTGTCCTCTACCATCTTCTCTTAGCTTTCTTTTAAAAAAATCATTGGGATTATTTTAAACTTTTGGATCAGCAGTGGTCTTGATAAGACTATTTTTTGTTTCATGGTGAAACCAAAATACGTTGTTTGGTGAAGTGGAAGGATGATACTGAATAATGAGGCAGAAAAAGAGACAGTGTTAAAAGCCAGTGTGGCAAGCCAGAGAGAAACTTACTGCTTGTTTGAATCATAAATGCCTTTGATACACTGAACACTCCTTGACTTAGTTTTCCTTTAGGCTCTTTTGTAAGTGGAGCCCCAAATATTAAGAACAATGGAATGAACTCTAAGCAGAGGTCTGTGGGCATTATGTTGAGATAGCATCTCTATTTTTAAAGGAAAAATGTGCTCTGCAATATGTTCATTAAAATTGTTTTTAAAAGAGAATTTTGCATGCACATTTTCTTTCTGATGGTATTTATTTATTTACTTACTTACTTACTTACTTACTTACTTACTTACTTACTTACTATTGTCTTCCATTCAATCATGTCTGATTCTTAGATACTGCCTGGACAAATAGTTTTCTTGGCAAAGTGTTCTTTTTTCTTTTTTTTTCTTTTTTCAGAAAAGCACCTTTGGGGCATCCATGACCTGGATGACTGAGAATCTCCATAGACACATTCAACACAGATCATGTCACCTCAATCTGAAAACAATTCAACCATTTTCCTAAAGAAGGGTCTTGTTGGCGGGGGCGGGCTGTTGGGGGTTCGCAGAGGTTCGGGAGAGCCCCTAGCTAAGATTCTGTGCAGTTTGGAAAACCCCCAAATCCTACTCCTGGCTGGCCCTGCCCCTCCCAGGAGTCCCCACATGGCCTGTTTGGGATGCAGGTAAGTGCAGGGTGTGCACGGAGGCTGGGAGGGTGAAAAACGGGTCTCCCAGAGACTCCAGAGGCTGGAAAAGGGCATATTTCCAGCCTCCTGAGGGCCTCCGGAGCCCAGGGAGGCCATTTTCACCCTCCCAAAGGCTCAAGGAAAACCTTCAGAGCCCGGGGAGAGCAAAAACACCCCCCCCCCAAGGTGTAGGAGGCTGATTAGGCCATGCCCGCCATGGCCACGCCCACCCAGCAACCGGCCAGAGAACCCCGTACTAAAAATTTTGAAGCCCACCCCTGCTTGTTGGGTATCTAGAATTTGCAGTCCCAAAGTCTACCTGCTGATGAATAGTAACATGGTTAGGTGCAAATATTTAACAGTATTTTTTAACTCCACTAACTACAAGGAAGGATCTCATTTCAGAAATTGTGTTGAGTTTAGATGGATCAAGATAACATCAAGATGCACGCTTTTAAAAAGACAGTATGGTTTTAATTATGGAGGCACAGGCATCACCCTGACTTTTATTATCTTTCCTATAGATAGCTCTGATAGCAAGTGCTATATGCATCCAAGAAGACAAAAAGGCCTCTCCACTACACAAAATCTGCTATGCTCCACCTTTTATTCTCTTACAAAGCAAGGCAAAAGTCTGCTGAAAAATTATCACATATGCTGTCCCTTTAAAGGTTGATTCTGTCTCAAAACAACATATGAATCATATCTTAATAAGCTTTCTCTTACCTATTAAATAAGAGGTTGGGATGTTTTCAATGGCATCATGCTCAAATAATAACAGTGTTTGCTTTCTTCTTTTAAATAGATATAAATTTTCTACTTGTATGTTCTGGAGAGAGTGCAAGATGCTATGAATAATTCCAGTGTTTTACTATTTCTTGCATTCAGCCTTGGTTTTCTAATGTGAAAGATACCAAAGAAATCTTTAGACCAGGTCAGTGTTTCTCAACCTCAAAAACTTTAAGATGTCTGAAAGTCTGTAGACATTCTCAGTCATCCAGGTCATGGTTGTACCAAAGGTGCTTTTTCAGGAGGCAACGGGACTTTCTTTTTTTTCTTTTGAAGACGTTTTCCCTCTCATCCAAGGAGCTTCTTCAGCTCTAACCGGATAGTGGGGAATGGAAGGATTTATACTCCTTGCAGACAGCGGGTAAGTGCAGCCCTCTAACAGGATGCAAATGACAAGCTGTCTGCAAGGAATACAAATCCTTCCATTCCCCACTATCCTGTCAGAGCTGAAGATGAGAAGCAAAACGTCTTCAAAAGAAAAAACAAGGAAGTCCAGTTCCCTCCTGAAAACGCTCCTTTGGGACATTTATGATGTGTGGACTCCAACTCCCAGAATTGCCCAGCTGTCTAGACCAGGGGTCTCCAACTTGGAAACTTTAAGACTTGCGGACTTCAACTCCCAGAATTCCTCAGCCAGCTTTCTTCTGGGAGTTGAAGACCACAAGTCTTCAAGTTGCCACAATTATAGACCCCTGGGAGTTGAAGTCCACAAGTCTTCAAGTTGCCAAAGGTGGAGACCCCTGGTCTAGACAATGGAGCTATATTTTGCTGGTTCAAATTCTTTGATCCATATAAAGCCCCCAAAGAAAAGGTTATAGGCCTTGACAGAGGCAGTGCCGTGGTGGATTACTTTTCTGCAACCTGGAGAAGGTTGTTAAACTCTTTTGTGCATCTGACTACGTGATTTCTGACCTGGCAAATTATTCCACTGAAGGGGACTTAGCTGACTGTCATACAATTTAGCCTCAGTTGTACTTCAGATAATATTTTTATAGGGTCACTTTGCCAAAGTATGTCTAGCTTTCCCAAATGACAATATTTTTTAAGCCAAAGGTTTCTCTTTGGGGATGGAAATGTTTCAGCTACTGTACAGTTTAATGGGCAAAATAGTCGAGCTAAGAAAACATCATTTGTAGCCGAAACTGTTATATATATAGTGCATAATTAAGGAGCACAGACTGATTATTGGAAATGTGGCCTAACAGAGGCCCCAACCAGAAAAGCCACAGAAGCAATCAGCTCCTGGATTTCTCTAGCCAATATTATTTTTGGAAGATTTCATCTTAACCAGAAATATGAATGCACAACTGAGAAACGCTTCTGAATATGATGGATTTCTGGATATTAAAACATAGAGGCCAGGACCCCAAGATTAGGTTGCCTATTTAAAATCAATATAAAAAAATACATTACTTTGGCTTCTCTCCGTGCTCCCAGGAAGGAAGGCAATGGAGCGGAAAATGGGCAGGTTGGCAAAATTAAAGTGCCTTTCCTCCTGCTTTTCCAGTCTGAATTGCTACATTCAAAGTATCTATCTCTAGAAAAATGCTCGATAGTAGACAGTTGGACAAATTGGTGTTCAGTGCATAAGCAAGGGGAAACATCCAGTTTGGGCAACAGAACAGCACAGGATCGATTCAAGATTGAAGCTATCTCACTGTCTCTTAAAATAATTATTTTACTTGGCTAAAGCGTACAAGGACTCAAGTCTTTTGTTGTTATCTATCTGTTGTTCTAAAGTGAAGATGGCTACTAACTGTGATCATGTCACAAAGCTTTGTGATGTCTCTAAGGAAGCTGGCTGGCTGTTGCAGGTGCGTGTGTGATGAGATGCTCAACTCATGGACAGGATAAGCAGAAGGAACGTGTGGTGGTTGGACCAGGAAGTATGATTTCTGGAAACATAACTCTTGTGAGATTGGATGTCTATAGAGATTCTCAGTCATCTATAGTGGCGAATAGCTGTAGCTCAGGTGTAGGATGAGGGTAAAGGTTCATTCTCTGAGCTTGTGGGTTGGTTTCCGAACATTACATTACCAGGCTGGGTAACATCTTCAGCAGAGTTAGGGGATGTCAGTGTCAGTGTTCTGCTTTTATAAGGGCTTAGGTGTGGGTGTGTCAAGTGAGGGTCTTGTGATAGGTTTTGTGACGACTTAGCTGTGAGTCTTTTGATGGGTCTTGTGATAAGGGTTAGGGTTAGGGTTAATTCTCAATCATCCAGATCATGGTTGTCCCAAAAGAGATTTTTTTTCCCAAAACCAACCGGACTTCGTTTGTTTTTTTCCTTGAACACCTTTAATGTCTTATCCAAGAAGCTTCTTCAGCTGAAGAAGCTTCTGGAATGAAATGTGAAACATCTTCAAGGAAAAAAGCATGGGATTGGGATTGATAACTCAATACAGAGCAACACAGTGAGGGAAAAGGTGAGTCTGTTTCTTGGGATCCGCCAAACCAGCATCTCTAGTCTGTAGTAATGGCAAAACATGTTTATAATAGAATAAAATAACAAAGTTGGAAGAAATCTTGGAGATCTTCTAGTCCAATCTCCTGAGGATGGACTCCAGCATGAGTCTGAAAGTTGAGAAGACTAAATCTCTAGTCCCTGTGACTGATTCAGATCAGATCCTGCAACATTTATCCTGGGACACATATATTTGCCTTCATTCATGAGTAGCTAAATTACTCTTTCAGCAATGGCCCAGGGAGACTGAGGCAGAAGATAGACTGCAAGGAAGGAAGGAAGATTAACAGATGATGGATAATCAGAGTTGGAAGGGACCTTGTAGATCATCTAGTCCAATCCCCCGCTCAAGCAGGAGACCCTACACCGTTTCTGACAAATGGCAGTCCAATCTGTTCTTCAAAGTCTGAAGTGAAGATGCTCCCACAACTTCCGAGGGCAAGCTGTTCCATTGGTTTATTGTTCTCACGCTCAGAAAGCTTCTCCTTATTTCCAGGTTAAATCTGTCCTTGTTCAGAGTCTATCCATTATTCCTTGTCTAGCCTACAGGTGCTTTGGAAAATAGCTTGATCCATTCCACTCTGTGGCAGCCCCTCAACTATTGGCTATCTCTCCCCCAGCCCCCTTGCTCCCTCCAAAGGCAAAGACACTCTCAAAAAGGTTTTGACTGCAACCCTCATCCCTTATTAATAATCCCTTGTTATTAGACATATTTGTTATGGCTAACTGAAGTCCAAATATTCTGGAGAAAAATATAAGAACTCATTTAAACTCTTATTTATTAGGATGAGCCAAGGAGGAAAGGATGGATTCCAGCCTCAATGTTGCTATGATTCCAGTGTTCATACAGGAGCAAAGCACTCCCACAGGCTGCAGGATGTGGCTATTCTCAGGGGCATGTTTTGAAAATCAAGAGTTCCAAGTGTTCCCAGTGACTACAGATTTACTGGGCTACTGCAAACAAGATGTGATGAACCTATTTTTCTATATTTCCCAGGTTATATGATTAAAAGCTGGCACATTTTAGGGGAGGCTACCTACATTATAACCTAATACTTTTATCACTACAACATAATGTCACTCTTCCGAGTGATTGTTTCCAGAAGACCTATGAGGCAATACCTGTAGATAGTCAATTCTGTGAAGAACTTACATGAGAAGCAGAATGTTAGACTGAAAGTTATTTTGATGACTTCAGCATGTAGACATTATGTTGTTGGAAAACAATGTGCTTATGATGTTGTGGGGAAAACATCTATGTTGAGGTTGAGGTTGCATCTCCTGGAAATTCTTTTGATCCATCCACACATATTTATAAGATCTTTTGTACAGCTTGTGTACAAGTTCAACATGAGCTGTATCATTCCCCCAACCAGCTAACATTAGCTTTAGACTGGAGAATTTAAACAAAGAAAAGCTTGTGTGGAGTCAAAGAATTAAACACTTTCATCCATAGCTTCAATAGTTGGGAGCATTTAAGGTTACATTTGAATACAAATATTTGGATATCCAATAACAGATCAATATTCAATAGCAAATGTATACTTAAGTATTTTCAGACAGCAAATATTAGTTTTGATTTCATCATCTGAAATCAAGGGTATTTAACTTGTCAGTCTAAACTTTCACTTCGCTATAGCTACTATTGATTTTGGCTAGATTGTGTTCACATTTAGTTCTTATTGAAATCAGTGGACAGGTTAATCCATAATTAATCTGTTCTGCTGATGTCATTGGGACCAGTATTCAATTAATTTGCTGCAACTCATTAATTGTGACTTCATGAGATTATCAATAGGATTTTTCCTGAATTTTCTGAAGGCAAAAAAACAGCCAAAAGGACAGGGGGGAAAAAAACCCTGATGTTTTTTAGATTTTCGAGGCAAACACATTTTTTTCTCAGATGCATTTTTGATCATTAAGTTTCTGGGCTTGAATTATGGAGTAGTATTTTCAAGCAACTTGGCAACTTTAAGTCTTGTGGGCTTCAACTCCCAGAATTAACCAGCCACCATGATTTAAAATCTATGCCTCATTTTAGTTTACAATAAATAAGTCAGATGATTTTGAATTTTAAACCAACCCCACAATATTTTTTCCATCTCCCACTGAAACCTCTTTTACAGTAGGAAGGTTAGTAATAAGTTTGAAAGCTTAACAAATTTTCTTCTTCTTCCTTCTTTTATGATTATTTGGTAGTTATTCCGTAAAATAATTATTTCATCGTTCCTTTTGGATTTTATTTAATAGACCAAGATGGCAACTTTCAAATTTTGGCCAGAAGAATTAATCATCTTATTGAGTTACATAGTTGTGCAATTATAAAGATAAATGAAATTTGGGGATGAGAAAATGGTATTTTGACGAAGACAGTAAAACTGGAAAATAATCGCCGTTACAATAAAATATATATTTTCCAAAAGGAAAGGGCTAATACACAGACAAAGGTGTGGAGAATTTAGGGGCATAGAAAAAGAGCAGACAGCACAGAAAGAAAATTCACAGAGAAGCTACCTCAAAGGCAAGGATGCAGTAGGGGAGAGATCAAAGTAGAAGCTGACTTAGTGATAGATGGGTATTTTGTTGAGAGTCTGAATGATTTCCTCATGTCAGAACACACAAAAGGAACAAAGATAAGAGGCCTAGTAACTCAGGATTGTTTTCCTAAGCTTTGGGGAGTGAATTGTTGAAAGGATTTTCCTTCCTCCTACAGTAGATAAGGAGGTAATTAGAACTACTGAAAGCTAACAAAGTACCAGAACCAGGAGATTGAAATACCAAATCATGAGTAGCAGCCAGAGACAAAATATATTATGCATGAAATAGGTGCAACCACAGAATATACATGTGTGTATGTGTGTAGTCAAGGTTAAGCAAAACATTGTTAATAAGGGACATCGCAAGTTTTACATCAAGGGTGGACAAATCTTCAGTAGGAAAGAGGAATGTTTGAGGGCAGAAAAAAATGCCCCAGGGCTGTAAGATATCAGGGTTCCTAGCTTGTTCAGGATGGTTGAGGGTTTTAATCATTTGGGTGTGTTAATATTTCACAAAGGTTACACATCTATTTTGTTTTGTTTTTTGCTATAAAGTAGTAGGAAATTGTGCCCTTGGGTTTTAATGTTGTGCAGCTGCTGAAATATAGGAGTGAAATTCTTGATGGCCCTGTGATTTGGCAGATCCAGGAGTTGAGATCAAGAAATAATTTTTCAAAAATTTTCCCCCTTGTTAGAACACTGAAAAGAAACTCCCCAGTGCTGCTTCAGGCAGACGTAAATAAAGGTGTAGATCAAGACACTTTCAAATCCACCAACACAAGACAAAGCCTGAATTGTTTAGTTTTAATCCCATCTTTTATCTAGGATAGACCACAACATAGCTTATAGTAAAAATAGACTCAACACGAAAACCACAATAAAATGTTATAAAATAACAAAGAATGATTAAGCTTGCTGCATTGAATTTGTTAGCACTGAAAACATTTCCCCAACAGGCTGGATCTCTCTGTGTCCTGGCCAAGTGGATGGGCTCCAAGAAGCAGAGCCACCACTGAAAAGAAGGCAGATTAACTTGGTGGAGAACAAGCTGCATATGTGTAGCTCTGTGTCTATTAGAGTAAGTAATAAAACATAAAAATAAATATTTAAACACAAAATATTTAATCTTCCCTCTTTTTTTCAGCTGCTCTGTGGGGAATAAAAGCCTATTTTGTTTGGGCACTATTTTTAAGACTGTTTTCATTGGTTTTTAAATAATAACAGTCCTTTGAAAGAAATGGGAAGTCGTGGACATTTAGACCCCGTTACCCGCGTCACCTCCAAAACCATCAGCAGCATTTTCGCCCTGCTGATCCTGCCAATGTCTGCACCACTGTCATCCTTAAAACTTTCATGAACCAATCCCCATCCCTCCGGCTAACCAATGGAAGAACACATCAATTACTTCCAGCCAGTGTCTTTACTCAGTTTTGCAAGAAGGAAAAATACAGAACCAAAAGCTAATGGCACTTCGAATTCAGCAGAGGGAGGAGACCTCTGAGATGCGGTAAGGCAAGTCTTCTTGCCAAGGCAAATGCCTTGGCTCACCCTTATGGAGTTCAGGATGCAGACCTATTGTCAGATACATTTTTCTGTTTCTGCAGTGGAGACAAAAAAAGCAGAAAAGAACTGCAGAAGGCTGGGGGCATCTGCAAGTCAGGGTCAACCATGTCAAGATGCAGCTTGCAACTGGACATTGGAAGCTTCGCCTCCTTTTTGTGGGCCTTGTCCACAAAAAAGACAAAATTGGGAAAATCAAGCGGAATAGGATCGGCACACGCTCTGCATATAGAAAGGCCCTCAAATTAGATTCAAACATTTTAAAAATAATGTTTGACTTAATTTCATTCTGACTCAAAAGAAAAAATGAGGCATTGGCAAACTGTTGGCAAACTGTCATTCAAAGCAGCTGCAGCTAGCAGGACTGATTGCTAGCCAGTCTGAAAGTTGTACTTCATTGGTTTCTGAAGTAAAATGGGATTCCTGTCCATGTCTCCTTTAATTGGGTACTAAAACTACCTTAAAAGATGCAAACCTTGGCTGCCTAATTTGGAAAATGAGCACATTCCTTGGCTTTTCCCCTGCTCCCTGCTGCAATACCTTCATCTGTTCAGATTCTTTTAATTAAAGTATCCCTGGGAAACTAGCATAACAAGCAAGCTATTAATTTGAAGAATAATTTCAAGTTTGAAGATTTTTTTCTATATATATAGTTCAGGTAAGGAGAATGGCTTTAGCACAACATTGTTGTCTTGGCCACCTGATATATTAGTATTTTGTAATTAATCATCTGAATCTGAAGTTCAAATACTTTGGCCACCAAATGAGAAGAGAAGACTCATTGGAAAAGACCCTGATGTTGGGAAAGATTGAGGGCAAAAAGAGAAGGGGATGACAGAAGATGAGATGGTTAGATAGTGCGATTGAAGTGGTAGGCATGGGTTTGGGTGGGGGCTGGTGTGTTGTGATCCATAGGATCATGAAAAGTCAGGGATAACTTAGTGACTGAACAACAATTAACCATGGCTTGGTAGAACTTTGCACTCCGATCAGTATGATGATGCTCTGGAATGCTCTGGAATGCAGCATGATGACAGCATCTACCTGCAACTTATTAAAGTGTCTGAACATGATTGAATCTGGTGCAAAAAAGGCCTAAAAGAACCGTTTTGTAATAACACTAAAAAGGTAGCCTTGAAATTCTAAATTTGCCTGTTAGGAACACTGAGCACAAATTAAAATAATGACCAGCACTATCATCCTCATCATACTCATTCCTATTCCACCATTATTATTATTATTATTATT
>JAOYMU010000192.1:104719662-104732368 GCA_025802295.1 Psammodynastes pulverulentus | reverse complement strand
TGGGTTAACCAAGAGGCAGTTTCTGTAAGCAGGGCAATAAAGATTAGGCTAGAAACAACACCAGAATGTTTCCTTCAATCTTCCTTACAAGATTAGCCCTGTAAAGTGGAAAACAACCAGTTTTCTGAACTACTTAAAAAGTTACCAACCGGTTCTGGCGAATAGGTGTGAACCTGTTGAATGCCACCACTGGAGAAATATGAGACATTCTTTTTAATGAATATTTTTAAATTGTGGCCATCTCTACTCTAACAGAACTATTTGGCTCCTTCCTTTATATCTTTCTGTCATTGCTTAAAACATTCTTGTTCTGGCAAGCATTTGTTTGCTAACTAAATTTCAAAATTGTTTTGAGAGAACTTTTTAAAATTTTCCTTATATTTTAAACTGAATTTAATTGAATAGACCCTTTTTAAAAAACACAAAGCTAAGATAAAAAGTAGATAAATGATACAAAATTTTGCATATTACTAGATTTGAAGATATGCTAATTGTATGTGGAACAGATTTTGAAATATAATTAAGGAAAAAAACAATATAATTAATTTCCCCCCTCATAGCATGTTATAGAAAGCACTGTAGAGAAAATGCAAAATATTAACTTGCTCAAGTTACATTAAATTTATTTTGCAATGTTTGAAATGGCATTCATTTTATTCATTCAAAATTTGTTTTGACTTTTAATAAAACCTTTCTGTATGTTTCAAACTGTAAACTAAGTCCCAAAGATCTTGCCCAGATCAGCAATTCTGATCCTTAGGGGCAGCTTAGACAATATAAAAAGTACATGCAGTCTAGTCTTAGGGATGTTATGTTCCTAATAAATTTCAGCTAAATGTCTTTCTAAAATCTGCTACTCAGTCTGAAGCAGGAACATTCAGAGCACTGTACAACAAAAATCCAGCCAAAAATCCATAAAGGACATAATAAACCATTCTGTTAAAATAATCAATAAAAAAAGTTGCTGAAAGCAACTTTAGAGTAAAAGATAACACTAATTAGAACAAGAGATGGCATCAGCAATGCAGAAAATTAAATTAAATGCCTTCAGAGAATAAAAATCTTTGGCATCAAAGGGACAGCAGGAAAAAAAAGGCTAGATATACCTCACTGGAAATGATATTCTAAAGTTAACACGCTGTTAATGAGAAAGCCTGCTATGAAGTTGCCACTTGCCATTATCTCCTTCTGTGCAAACCTTCTGTGCAGGGCCACCAAAAATGAGCTTAGATAAGAATAGATGTGAAAAGGAATTGCTTTACCTACTTTGGTCTCAAGCTAGAACTGAGCAAACTGAAAGCCAGATAGTGAAAATGGCAAACTGTATAATGGTTAAGCCTCTCTGTGAATAAACATCCCCCAATTTTTTAAAGTCCAAACTACCATGAAAAATGTATGTATGTATGTATGTATGTATGTATGTATGTATGTATGTATGTATTTATTTATTTATTTATTTATTTATTTATTTTGTCAATCATGCATTGGATAACAGGTATAAGTATAAACATGATTATGAATATATAAAATGGGTACGAATAAAAAGAAACATTAGGACAGGGATGGGAGGCACATTGGTGCACTTATGCACGCCCCTCACAGACCTCTTGGGAAAGGGGTGCACTACGGTACCTGCAGATAAGCCAACTCTCAAACTTTTTGTATAGTTTTTCCAATATATTCTAAAGGACTTCGCATGTTTTCATAGTTTGTATCAATAAATATTTTCCAGAACAGATTTTGTTTTAAATTTTCACAATTGATTTATCTGCAGGTGGCACATTTTTCACAGTGGTTTGGTTTGGTTTATCTGGAAGTATATACTTCCAGATAAGCCCATTTAGGGATAAGCTCCAATTTTGGGAGTGCATTTAGTGCCTAACATTTTTGATTTATCCACTAAAATACATGGTAATAATGTATCTAGTTTTCTCAATTCTTTCTAGGCCTGAAATTGGAACAGAAAATCCATTTCATTTCATCCATCACTGGGTCTCATAAGCCACAACCTTTTGATTTTGCCCAGGAAGGAAAAATTACAACTGGCCTATAATAATTCAGATATATGCACTTCAGTCTTTTTCCCCGAAAACTGCCTAATTACTGCCTCCTTTGAAGAGGCTGGGATCACACCCACTCATTGGAAGAATATATATAATCTACAACTATAGCTATGCTATTTCCTTTTTATTTACTGTATGTAGTAACATATAATGAACAAAGATTAACCAAACAGGTTCTTGACCAAATTATTTCTTGCAGATTTTCCAATGCACCATTGTTGCTACTTCATCATGCCTTTATTTGTAGTCAGTCTGTGCAATCTTCTTGCAGCAGCTATCTAAGTGATCCGTTGTTTCTTCAGCTTCTTTGCAAAGATAGCAATTGCTGCCTGCTCCTGCCTTCTCAATTCTGGATTTTTTCTAGAGGTTTGGTATTATGCAGGCAGAATTAGCCCCTCCGTTTCTTTCTTCAGCTTCCCTGCTAGTCTTTTTATATACTGGTCTTGTAATACTTTGCTTTGCTGTGTCTCCTTTCTTTCTTAATTTGGTCTTTTTTGTAGGCCACTTTCATGTCTCATTCAGCGAGCCTTCATGATATACTAGTTTCAGTGCATCTTCTTCATTGTCCTTCAGATATTCTTCCAATGCCCTTTATTCCTTTTTTTCCCTTTTGGCAACAAAACAACCACTTCATAAACAATGGCACAATGTAGGGAACAAACACATCAGGACTAGATTCAGCAATCCATCTGCATTTAAAATATACAGGCCACTCTTTTGAAGATAGCAAAGACCACATTTTGGACAGAGGGGACCACTGGTTTGAAAGAGAGGTTAAAGAGGCCATCTATGTCAAAATTGAACAGCCCACTCTCAACAGAGGGGAAGGGATAAGACATCATCTATCTCCAGTCTACAACACAGTCCTTCCAAGAAGGCTCCACACCCATTTTCATTACTTGGGTGACCCTGATGACACAGATAAACATCCACGTAACTTTAATGACCCACTAAAACAATGCAAATGACCAGCTGCCTGCAAGGAATATAAATTCTTCCATTCCCCACTGTCCAATCAGAGCTGAAGAAGCTTCTTGGGTGAGAAGCAAAACATCTTCAAAGAAAAATCAGAAGGTCCAGTTGCCTCTTGAAAAAGCACCTTTGGGACATTCTGCTGATGTATTCATTATAACCTTCTTCTTGACTTCAGTGTGCTTGATGCTGTCAGTTTGAACAATGCTATTTGTAGTGATTGTCTTCATCCAGGCTTTTGATATTGGTCCAGTCCAAAGTCTATGACAATATCTTGGTTGTACGTTCAATTTCATTTTTGGTAGCACTTTTAACATATAGCATCAAATCAGACATGTAAAGGAGAGGGGATAGCCTGGCAAATGTTCTTTAAGTTTGATATGCATGGCCTGACTTGTTAATCGACAAATCAATGCAATGACAAACAGTAGAGGTGATAGTAAGACTCCTTGAAAGATTTCTCTCTTGATGTTAACCTCTCCTGATCTATCATCATTGACCAACAACTGTCTACCATTCTTCCATTGACCTCTGCACAAAGTTTCTGATGTCCTGATGTTCCTACTGACTCCTGTTACTTCAACTAGATGCTGTTGGACTGCATCAGCTACCATACTACTTAACAATTTGAAAGTTGTTGGTAAGCATGTAATTGGCCTTAGTTACCTGGTACTGCTTCTTTTGTTGGATCTTTCATTATCAGTTTTACCAGAGGTTAATCAATCTTCAATTTTACTTCCTTGCAGTATGATGTTAAACTGCTTGGCAATGAGTTTCTTCTTTATCAAATGTTGACCGGTTCACTGCTGTCCCTCCATTGATGGATTCTTAGAAATATTTCTAACTTGACTGACATTGGAGATTCTGCCTACAGTGTACAATTTGAACTTCATAAGTGCTGATTTTCTTGACTATAACTATGATTTGCTGCTTTATTATTTCCAGTGCTTCCTTAAACTTCCTTGTTAATAGGTGATATTTCTTGATCAAGTATCCTTTGGCTTTCTTATTATTATTCAGGAGTGGTAAAAAAAACCTGCTTTTTCATCTCCATCACTTCCACAGAATAGACCTAGTAATGGATCAATTGTAATGAAACATATGCTGCACATACCTTGAGCAAGCTGATAATATTCAACATGTCTACATGCTTCCTATAACATGCAATGAGGAAAAGGATGTATTGCTATTTTCCTCAATTATGTTGCCAAGTACATCATGCATATGTTTCAAGAAAAAGACAATGGCAACCATGGAAACTACATGGATGAGTTCTTGAAATCACCAACAGTCAAGCCCAGCTTAAAGGAGGCTTTACCTTATTAGCCACTAGTTTATTTAAAGATTTTAAAGTCTCTTGAATATTTCCTTTATTTCTTTCCTATTAAATAATTCTTGTGCTGAAATTTGCTATAATTTGCTCAGTGCTTTTTTCCTCCTACAGTAGTGGGTTCTGGTGTACTAAATTCATCATATGCAGTTTAATATTTGAAGCCTTCAGCTGATGATGTGACCAGTACGTTAGAGGTTATATCTTTATATTACCTAAAGATCCTACTCCAATTATATGTTTAATTAGGTAGAGTGGGAGTTAAACATGTAGGAACATCAAAAAAGGGATAATTGACCCTACCAATTAACCTCCAGAAGGATGGATTTAATCACAAGCAAATTCCATCATGCAAAGCATTACATTAATTCCATCCAGTCATGAGTGTCATGGAAACACCTAAACCCCTAAAACATTAGCCTACTTTGCATGCCTAGTCTTTCAAGAAAAAGATCAGGACAGAAAGAGTGGCAAAGAATGTCTCGCCTGCCATTTTGAACTACAATAGTGGTACATAAAATGCCTCCCTAATACTCACTAAAATCAGGAAAATAAAGCCATATTCTCTACCCAATCTATCAAAAAGACTGCTTTTGGTTACACTTTTTAAAAAATACTTACAACCAGCAGTGAAAACAGGTGGAATCCAGTCCCTGAAAAATCTCAAACATTTCTACATACTCCTGAAGGTTAACAAACAAACACAATCTAATAGATATGTAAGCTATGGCTCCCACTATCCAGATTTTCTGATATATTTCTGAAAATGGTGCCAGTGACTGTGAACTTTGCCTAAGAGCATCATTCCTTCTTGTCATAGCTACAACCATCATTTGTCAATAGGTGATTCATCTAAAAAATAAAGGGCACTTAGTTCCCTCACGATATCCTACCCAACATAGTTACACCTTACACTATACTATACCATACCCAAAGTACATCAAGAAATGACCACAGAAAACACCCTTCCATAGGCAAACACCCAAGAGAAGTTGCACTAATTCCTTCCCACCAATAGAGATATCCCAGATCCCACAGAATACCATCATTTCAATGTCAGCCCCCTCAGGATTCCCAAGTAATATTAGTATGTACATTTTTAAATGGAGTACATATTGTGCCCAACCTGTGACATCACTTTGCCATTCTGCTTCCCCCCCCAGAAAATGCCGTGATGTTTTATTCCCTCAGAAATGCTTCTGATTCATTCATATCAGTGGTGGATTCAAATAATTTAACAACCGGTTTTCTGCCCTAATGACCAGCTGGGTAGGCTTAGGCAACAGTAAGTCTGGGCATACTGCCAAGAACCTTTAGCTGTTATATGAGTTAACCAAGAGGCAGTTTCTGTAAGCAGGGCAATAAAGATTAGGTTAGGAATACCACCAGAATGTTTCCTTCCTGCCTTCCTTACAGGATTAGCTCTGTAAAGTGGAAAAAAACAAAAGGGGATTTCTTCCAACAACCGATTCTCCAAAATGCTTAGAAAGTTAACAACCGGTTCTTGCGAATAGGTGCGAACCTGTTGAATCCCACCACTGGTTCATATCCACAGGGCAGGGGGAGTACACTGAGAGCTGTTGAATATGATGCTATTGTCCCAGCCCAGCGTCTCTTATTTGTGCTAAGTCTTGACTGACAGACTAAGCACATGCTATCCTAGTCCCACCCTCAGAAGCACTTCTGATTGGTGCGAAATCCTGATTGATTGAGCACATGGTGGACTAGTACAACCCCCAGAAATGACTCTGATTGATCACCAGCCAGCAGAACATTACATAATACAAAGGAGAACAATGCTTACATTAACTAGCAAGTAATATGATAAAATCATTACTAAAACAAGTAAAGCGAATCAATGGCTTTTTTTTGTTTCTAACACTAGAAATTCCGCGCTGGTCCCCTTCTTTTCTATCAGCTAACACAGAAGTGCCTGCAGCTGTATTTTATCATTTGTAAAAAAAGAAAAAAGAAAAGTCTATTTTGCAAAATATGTTTAAGCATGCATTTTATTTCAATTGTTCTGGTCCGCAGAGTGGGGAATCTGACGAGGATGTCACAGTAAGTCAGCAAATATATCTACAGCCGAAGAACTTATTATGGGTCAAATTAACTGATCTACAAGGGTGGGCCATTCAGAGCATTCATGTTTCTGACATGAACCTCCAGATGGCAAGTAGCGACATGTCAGAGCAGTGATGCTGTGCATATGTGTGCACGCTGCGCAGGCATGTTTGAACAGAGCATGTTTGAACTTGTTCTAGGGTTGTCATTCTGAGCATGTGCTGTTATCAATAGCGTCTGCAGACAGTTGTGAATTTCAGCAGTTCATGCCTTTGACAATAAAATGGCAGCCTCAGATTCTGATGCTATCCGTTAAAACCTCATAGAGCCGATGAAGACCTCTTGACAGATTGTAATAAAACCTGTTGTTGAATTTCTGGTAAAGAAATAGGATACTTGAGGCCGATTTTGATTGCCACCTAATGTATCATAATGTTCATGATGTGGAGTATTTGAAAGCAGAGGACATACTCGGTAATACTTACCAGACAGCCTGTGAAATGATGAATAGTTCTTCTTTATCCAGGGAACAGGCTCAGGTAAGTAAATGGTTTTTATATAGTAAGCAGTAAAACAAGCTGGTGGTGATAGGTGAAGTTTTATATTTTGCCGTTTTAGTTTTGAGATATAACTGTGACACCGATATATCATTAACGAGATATATCTCAAGTGATGAAGAGTCCAGCAGCTGGAGGTGGTCTGGGGTCTGCAGTGTGTTTTTGCAGCTTATCTACCAATGATGATGATGATGATGACAATGAGACGCAAAGTTTTTTGCACAGTGAATTAAACAGATACATCTTCACAGATGCAAGTGAAGACAAACTTTGGGTGCGCATGTGTCAGGAAGGAGTGTGTATTTGCACTTTGTCTATTGATGATGATGATGATGACAGTGATGAGGGATATTTTTTCAATGTTAAGTTTAGATCCTCTGAACTCTGAATCGCCAAACATGTGCTAAAGAGAAAAGTGTGATGGTCAGGGGTGTTTTGACAGAATGAATATCAAAATATTCTAAGGGAAATTTATTATACACTGATTGTATAATGCCAGATAATGCCAACTCTTCTAGCTCCAGAGCTGCAAGCTAAGAAGTACACATTTCACTCACTTCAATTGCAATATCCTCAGGCGATACAGCGCTGTGGGTTTTTTCTACTGAAGCATTTAAAGGCTTACCTTATGGAAATGTTTTAAAGCTGTACTCTGAGAACAATGTTACAAATGATCAAATGGTAAACATTTTGTAAAAAATATCAAGCTGGGAAGGAGACATGGAGCATGTAACCATTATCAATGCATGCAAACATGTATGGCTTATCATAAAATAAAAAGTTAAACTTGTTGCTTATTTCACAGTATTTTTATTCATTTTAGAACTTGAACTAGTCACTAAACTTTAGGACACTTGTAGGATTGGACATTGGGGCTTCAATAGTGTAGTCATAACAGAAACAAAAATAGTGTCACTTACATCCTTAAGAGCCACAGACTTTCAGCTTTTCTAATTTTTATTTAACAGCAATACATACAGCAATACTTTAACAGCAATACAAAACTCAGCAATACTGTTAGAACTTTCATCTCAGCCATGGCATTCATAAATTCATTCCAATCTTTAGGGTTTTGTTTCACAGTAAGTGCTTGGTGTTGCAAAGCCCCTTTTACCAAGTCTAAAATATTAGTATCAGGAAGTGGGACCTCTTGTAAAAGAATGTACCACGGTAATCCCAAGCCGTAATGTCCCAATGCTGTTTCATTTTGTTCAACAAAAGTTCAGCATTTTTCCTATAACTGGTGCTCACTCCATCTCCTGAATTGTTGGATCCTGTGGCAGCTGTTATGATGATAGTTCTCGTAGTGCTGGGGTGATCAAGAGTCCTCTGGTGGGTAAATGAGATTCAGACTATCCTTCTCAGACTCATTTTGTCTGGTCAGCCTTAGAACCTCTGCTGCACCAAACGGTAGAGCTTAATCTTGATGTCCTCACTCAAATCAGATCTCTGAAGAATGGATCGGGTGTCATTATCCAAATGGCTAGTGCCGGTAATCCTGAAAGACTCTCCCTGGTAGCTGCTCCATCTGATGATGTGACACCAAATACATTTTCTTGGCATGCTCCATGTTTACCTGACCAATAGATGAGTCACCAGTGGTATAGCAGCTCCTACTAATGGCTCAATAAAGTCTCCTGACAGATGAACGATCTGCTTTTTCTTTTTGACTGAGACCTTTCCATCACCCAACTTTTTAATTAACTCTTTTTTTCCCTCTTTAAATTCTGGTATTGTAAAGACTTCAGAGGCAGGTTACCTTTTAAAGTGTTAAGTCCTATTTTAGCTATTGCCCCTTCCAGCTCATTGTTAGTGTTGTATAAGATGGCCTTTCTCTGTTTTAGTCCTGCCTTTACTAAGATTTTAAAAAATCCCCAATTTCCGTGTCTCCTCTCAGACATCCTGAATGAACTGATGCTCAGCTGCTTGAGCTACTGTTTTTCCCTTCTTTTTCATAGTGTAAACTACAGGCCAATCAAGTGGAAAGAGTATCCTGGTGTAGTGTCTCCCAGATCAACCAAAAGATAACGATGGGGTTTGCAAGTGGTATCTTGGAATACTTCTAAAATATACCAAGTGTTACTGGGATACATCTGCCCTGACAGTGTAACAATTTGCATCTAGTTGCAGAGGTAACTATATAATAATACCAAATAGTTTGCATTCACAGCTATTGCTCTCATCTCTTTACCTTGAAAAGACAGGTTTTGAAATATGACAATAATACTCAGATTTCTGTGACAAACTTACTGTATCAAGGCTTTCTCAATTTGTTTGTCCCAGTCTGAGGCCATGAGGTATCTACCATTGCTAAATTGATTTGATTTGGTTGAAACTAATCAGTATGTTCAAAAGGGGCTAGAGGACCCTTCATAAACTTAATACTAGGAAATTAATTAAGCAGTTCTTTGTGCAGTTATAAACCATGCAGTAGCTTGAGGCATTTGAGATAATAATCTCACTGTGTTCTAACATTTGCTTTATACAAAAAGATTTGCCAGAACTGGACAGACCACTTATAGTATAACAAAAGAGAAAAGGTGTACAGATTGTGCGGTTTTCCACCACACTTAATAACCATAAGGTAGCATACAGTAATTCTCAGGTTTGACAAACCTTTTATTATAGACCATTTTTACAGTTTTTCTGAGCGCTCACATTTCCACCACCCACTGTTTCTTAATCCTAACAGTACCTGATTCTACTTTGATCTCTTTCTTCTCCTCCTCACCAAATAGACAATAATCATCAACCAAGTCTTTCAAGTTCTTAAAGTTAACCTTATCACAATTGGCCCTTTTTAGTGTGAATCTTTTCATTTTTAACACTGTCTTTCCATTTAACAAAGCATATCCATACATTTTGGGACTAACTAGCACAAACTCAATGATCGGGGTGTTTGGTGGAATCTCATTCATCAGCTGCCCTAATCATCTAAGGGGGGGGGGGTTGTCCACATCCCCTTGCTACATATAAAAATATCAGTATCAGTGTCATGGTACAGACACCTGTCCCCCAACCCATCAAACAGTCTGTATAATACCAACTGCACATAAGCATTGTAAAACTGGGAATGAATACATTGGTACATGTTGATTTTGTAGGCTGATGTTTGGCTATTTTCCATGTGACAATGCTGCTTCTACATCCACAAATTCACATGATGAAACTTCATTATAGGACAGAAAAACATATTTTAATAATTCCTTAGGATCTGTCACCACAGATGTAGTCAGTTGGTGCTCTACCCGAATTTAAAACCCAGTTTAAAAAAAGCTTAGTAATCTGCCTTTTAGAGGAACTTCAATATGCTCATGCTGTAAGCATACACTTTCCTTCTTTTCATAATCACAAATATACTGTTCTGTATCCTGTTATGTTTTTCAGCAATCGGGGTAAAGCACTTGCCTCCTGCTTTTGTCTGAGATACATGTTAATTCACCTTGTATTTCATGTGAGATAGAGGGTTTTGATGTGGATGCCCTTGGCTCCATAATTTGTTGAGCCACTTGCAAAACAGTCAGCATTGTAAATTCAGCAAACAACTGATTACTTCACCATTCTGAAGGAACACAAACAAATAGAACTCAGGACATAAGAATGGTTACAGTACATAGAACTTATTGACTGATGGGTGAAGAAGGAGATTTTCTTTACATTTTTATTATTTGGAGGTTAGCTCACATCAATACTCCTAATAACTTTGTTTTCTAAAAACCTACATGTATGTGAATTACATACTCTACCTTCTAATTCCTTATCCTGTGTTCCATGTGACGTGGATGGCCTTGGCCCCACAATCTGATGAGCCCCTTGTGAAATAAGTTTGCATTGGACATTTAGCAAGCAACTGATCACTTCACTGTTCTGAGGAAAAAAAGAACAAGGAAACAATCATTTGTCACTGATTAAGTAGTAGATATTCCTTACATTTTACTTTTTGGCAGCTAGCTCTCATTAACATTCCTAACAACATTTCTTAGTTTTCTATATGCGTATGAATTAAATACTATACCTTCTAATTAATTGTTCTCTGTCCCTCATGATGGGGAAGGCCTGTGTTCCTTTCCCAATGATATATATGTATATTGATACCATTATGAATCTGAGGGCGTTGAAAAATTGGCAAACACTTCATCTTCTGCACATTCTGAAGGAAAAAAATGGAAACAGACAAGCATCAGTATTGGTATAGAAATAGTGAAGCTTCTAAAATGTATATGTGTGAAAGAAAAAAGAATACCTTCACAGGCTTTCACATACTATAAGTCTGATACCTCCTCCTAATAAAAGCAACAAGAAAAGTTATAAATACTATTTATGCATTTAAGAAATATTACATTTTAAAAATTAGTTACAGAATTACTTACATTAGTAGAACCCATCCTGAAAGAGCCTTGTTACTGGGAAATGTTGCAGATCATCTGAACAACATTCTCGCCTGTTTCCATTAGATAAAAGTTCCAGGCCCTGTTCTTGATGTAAAATTTGTTGCACCAAAGGCATTGAATTCTTAACATGTATTTTGTTTTTTGCAAATCAGCGAGACCTTCCTCATCCATCATATTGTAAATGCATTTTATCAAAAAAGAAATAACAACTGTTTTTAAACATGCTTTGTAAATACGTTTTATTTGAAATTCATTGGCGTGTATATGATCATTTTCTTGTAATTAATTTCTGTGACATTAATTTCTGTGATATTAATTACGTATCATTTTCTTGAGAGACATAGGAATCTCATCATGAATCCTTGTCATTAATGAAAGTGAAGATTTCTCCTTCTTGGTATAGTGTATGAAGGTCTCGACTTTATCCAGCAAGTCTCATATGAAATACAATTTATTCATTTTGACTGAAATATTAATGAATATCCGTACAATTTGAGTCATAGAATTTTGAAGACACATTTTAATAACATCTATTTCATCAACTCCATCCATTTGGTTTTAAGGTTGTAGACATCCCATTAAGCAGCATTTTTACAATATATGCCTTAAGAATATGCATAATTCGGTATTAGAGGACATTTTTTAAAAGAAGAAATATCATAGATTATACCTATTATTATTGAAAATACTAAGTTTGATAAATGGATTGGATTCACCATTTGATGTCTGACAGAACTGACAATGATAGGGCATGATCATCATATTATGCTTGCTCTCATTAATATTATATAACTTAGCTCTTTTGCTAAATCTGAGACCCCACTTTTCTGGTTCAGGAATCAACTTTACATCAAACAAATTGTCATCAGATTCTGCCTTAGCATCCCTTTATTATACTCTTGATTGGATTCTGAGACTGCCATATTATTCACAAACGCAGGTCAGGGTTTAAAGTGTTGAAGTTCATATCTGCCTGCAGACACTACTGTTAACAGCACGTGCTCAGAATGACAACCCTAGAACAAGTTTGAACATGCCCTGAGCATGCCTGTCACAAACATGTCTGCACGGAACACACACGTGCACAGCATCACGGCTCTAACATGTACGTACCTGCCCTCTGGAGGTTCATGTCAGAAACACAAATGCTCTGGATGGCCTACCCTTGTAGATTAGTTATATAGCCTTTTTATTTTATGTTGAGGCCACCACCCTCATCCATCATAAGCCTTATTATTTTATTTGTAATGAGTTCTTTGGCTGCAGATGTATGCTGACTTACTGTAAGTTTGTGAGATGTTTGTCAGATTTCCCCACTCTGTTAATTTC
>JAOYMU010000192.1:104673390-104683394 GCA_025802295.1 Psammodynastes pulverulentus | reverse complement strand
CAGCATAGATATCGCTGTTTCAATAGTATATACATGCTGGAAATTCCAGCACGTTCCAAGACTGAGCTATTTGGGACTTTGTCATGCCAGGTGGTGCCGAGAATACGTCGGAGACAGCGCATACGGACAATAACATAATGAAATCATAGCCAGCTCTTTCTATTATTTCCTGAATGAGGGACTGAGAGGCAGCAGAACTATCATGACAACTGTAAAAGGCAATGGACACAATGGGAGTGAAAAGTAGAGTTATTGAGTGAAGAACAAGTCTGGGGTCTCTATACCATAATTGGACACACAGTGTAGGTTCCTATAATTACTCCTAAAATTATAATTTTACAAAGTTACAGCCATATCATTAACACACATACCTGTTCTCTTCCTAATTCTACCAGGACCTCTGGATTTGTAGTAATTACTGGAAAAGAGAATATGTCAGATTTTTAAAGTAATGTTTTTGAAACTTATTTTATTTATCTGTCTGTCTACCTATCCAACCAACCATGCATCCATCCATCCGGTCAGTGTTGCTCCTGTGACTCCCTGTAGTTATTGTAGTTTTCTTAGCAAGATTTCTTTTGGATGCGGCTTGCCATTTCCTGCTTCATAAGCAGAAGAGAGAGAGGGTGACTGGCCTAAGGTCACCCAGCTGGCTTTGTGGCTAAAGCAGGCCTAAGACTCCTGATTTCTACTCTGATGTCTTAAAAATTTTACCAATATATTATTAGTCTGATTGAATCAACTCCTTGTTACGGAGTTAAATATGAATTTATATATTTATAATTATGTGAAAACAGTTGAACGAAACAATAGAATAAATCAATTAAACATCAGACCAAAAATCCTTAAATGTGCTATAACACATTTCTGAATTTTGAAACGCAAGGTTATTAGTATAGGAAGAGTATGTTATCCCTCACTATAACTTTAAGTAAATATGAAACACCATTCAGGGGAAGTGTTTTATTTACTCATTATTCTCTTTCAGGATTGATTATGAAAAAAGATACTGTTGTTGGGAAACATCACCTAAAAGAGGATTTTTCTTTCTACCTATCAAAAGCTTGGAAAGAGACAAGTGGAAGAAACAGACAATCAATCATCTCTGATCACTCCTTATTATTCACAGATTTTGCTATACTTGCCAGAAAGTTCTGATAACAGTGACTATCTGTTTGAAAACATCTCAAGCTATTATCTTCCATTCCACAAGCTGCATTGGTGGCCAATTTGCCGGATGTAATTCAAGGTACTGGTTTGATTTAAAAGTCCTAAATGGCACAGGACCAGATTATTTAAAGGCTTGCCCCTTCCCAAGTACGTATATCTATCCCACCAGTCACACTCTGTAGCATCAGTTCGCGGAAGGTGAGATTAGCCCTATCTCTATTAACCTTCTGGAAGGCCCTTAAAACACATTTTTTCACCAGCCTTGGGGATCCCAAGGAGAGCCTGCAATGTAGCTAGATGAGATTAAGTAATATTTGTTCTCTTGCTTTCTTGGGATTTGATTATTTATTTTATATGCTTATGTTTATTTTATTTGTATTGTTTGGAATTTATTACAGAGTTCTGTTGTATTTATATTGCCCAGTCACATTTGTAACTTAGGCAGCTATATAAATATGCTAAATAAAAAAATAAATATTGTAATTTGTTTTACACATTTGCTTGCTAGAAAAGACATGAAAGGAAAGGAAAAGAATCCAACTGCTCAATTCAAATTTTCTTGTTGATTACAGATTACTTAAAACTCAAAAATAAGATGTCAGAATAGTAAAATACCATCAAAAGTAGCAGAAAAAATGAAACATCTTCCATTTTAGTACACAGCAGGTCATTGAATACAAGACATGACTGGGAGAAGGAGACTATTACTGAGAGTGTTATACTGTAAATGTTGCTATACTATTTCATTGCTAACAAAAACAAAGACAAAAATAGAGAATTGATTTCCAAAAGATATAAGAATAGTGTCTTAAATTTGCTCATCGAAGACAGAAAATGAGGTATGAAATAAAGAGAATATATATGATACAATATATATTTTATTAATATTGGCCAACATATGATACAATATGATACAACAGGTAAAAGCTATGGCACAAATGTAGTACAATCATTATATATTCTATAGAAAGTACAAGTGTATATTCTATACTTCAGATTTTATAACTTTGTATAAAGTTCAATCCAAATAAAAAAAACTTACTTTCTGGCTCTCTTTTCTGCCATTGGTTGAATTCAGCCGACAGAGCCTTGAATCGCTTCGTTAGCAATGAAAGCTGTCAAACATGGCAAAATTTAAACATTATCTCAATATGTATTTATTTTTATGAAATTTGTAGATCATCCATCTCTCTATCAAACAATTCTGGGTGTATATTTTTATATACAGTGCTTGAAATAAGGTTTCAAAACTACCTCACTTGAAGCATGAGACTGAGAAGCATAATTTGCCCCATGATATTCATGTTCAGGCAAAATCTATGTTCTCAGAACAAAATTAAAATGTACTTGCTTGAACTTTACAGCCCTTCATGTATTGCTAAACTACAATTTCAGCGGTATATCAATGATGCTGGGAACTCAGCAGAATCAGAATCCTAGAATTAGATTAGATAGTACTCCCTCTTTTTGCTTTTTTCTCATGACAACTATCTTGTACGGTAGGTTGGGTTATAGAGTCCTAAATCACACAACCTTTTGTAGATGACAATGGACCAAAACTTCCTGCTGGTAATCCCAACATCTTCACTATCATACCATGCTGTCCATGGTATACTGTGAAGTTCCATTTTAACCAATGAAACAAATTTTGCCAAATTTTCACAGTAATTTACCAATTTGCATCAGTCAATCCCTATTGCCCTACTTTCTGACATTCTTGAGTAACCGAAATCCCATCTCCCCAATTAGCCTTTTGACAAGGTTTTATTGCTTAGAAAACTTCTGAAACTTTACTCTTACCTTGAGATCTGAAACTGGAGGAGTTTCAAAACTTTGAAGAGATAATTTGGCATGGCACTTCAAAAGAAAAAAAGGATATAAAAATTATTTTTTAAAATTAAATTAAAAATTCTGCAACCCAACAAAACACACACAGACTTCAATGAATAATTAGAACTGCAGAAAAAACAATTGCTACCAATCTGCCTTCAATTGAGGATCTGTATATTGCACGGGTCAAAAAGAGGGCTGTGAAAATATTTACGGACCCCCGCACATCCTGGACATAAACTGTTTCAACTGCTACCCTCAAAACAACGCTATAGAGAACTGCACACCAGAACAACCAGACAGAAGAACAGTCTTTTCCCGAATGCCATCACTCTGCTAAACAAATAATTCCCAAGTCTGCGTTACTATTACTATTAATCTTCCCATCCTTCCTTTCACCCATCTCCTCCCACTTATGACTGTAAGAATGTAACTTTGTTGCTTGTATTATGATTTTTTATTGACTTCTCATCTTCCTTTCACCCATCTCTTTAAAAAAATATATTTTTATTGACTATTTACTAGTATGATTTGATAGGCCCTAGCTTATTATTATGTTTCCTAGTATGATATGATTGCTTATTAGTACACTATGACTACTACTAAGTGTTATACCTGACTTTTGATGTATGTATCTTTTCTTTATATGAACACGGAGAGCATATGCACCAAAATAAATTCCTTGTAGGTCCTATCACACTTGACCAATAAAGAATTCCATTCCATTCCACTCCACTCATAATATTATAAGGCATATTCTTAACTCCACTTAAAAAGTTTATTATTTAAAATGCAGATCACTTTGATTAATGATTTATCTCCTATTGAGATTAAATGCAAAACATTTTAGATTAATCATGTCTAAGAAATATCTGTTTAGTAAATAAATTGATTTATATTATATAATGCTTATAATTTTAAAAATATTCCTCATATTAAAATAATTCTAAGATACAATCAACTTCTATTTACAATTTATTCCATTGCATTGTGTTAAAAATAATGGGAGAACTAACACTTTGATTATGTTGTCCAAAAGGTTTTTTGGGAATGTTTATGTTAAAGTTAATGATTTTTTGTAATGATAGTAAAGTTCATCTTTCTGCTTAGGCTGAGGAGAAAACAAGGAAATTAACAGCAAATATTCAGATGCATAGCTTTACTTATCTCATAAATACATGCAATTATTGCCTATTACCTCTTCCACTTGTTTCCATATTTCTTCACATTCTTCTATGAGTTGTTCTTTGGGATTTTCTGGATCTAATAACATGCTAGCTGGTCTTGGCACATCTTGCTTATCTGAAGAAAAGTTCTTGGCAAGTTTCTCAGCCTAGGAACAGTATTATTTGTATTTATTGCTGACATAAAAAGAGCTTGTAACTAAAAGCAGGACATAAATCAGTTTAAGCAAAACCAGCATAAACATCAACAGTGGATACCTAAACTTTTTTTTTTACTTTATAACAAGTTTTTTAAAATAAAAATTAAAAACCCAGTTACAAAAAAAGCTCTAAAGAAGATATTACAAAGAAAAATGTAACTAATTACAAACAGTACTACTGCAGTCCTTTAGACTAGAGCAGGGATTAAGAACCTATGGGCTGAATCATAGCTCCCGCGCAGCCTCATCCCAAGTGACCAGGGCTGCCAGATGTTGCTCAGCGACATCTGGAAGACCACACGTTCCCCTAGTCTTCCCGAACAGAGAGCAGTTTCTCATTCTGTTGCAGTCTTTTCAATGAAACGCACGGAGGCATTCGTGCCGCTCTACCGTTGCTCTGTTTTGGAGGTGGTGACCCTTTGAGAGCGGTATGCAACTACCGGTAACTTTCATTTTAATGTATGCCGATTTAAAGTGACAATAAAGTTATTCTAAGTCTAAGTTTTCTACCCGGAGATGCACCGCCCCACAACCGACATTACCATAGCAATAGCTCTGCTCTTTCCTTTTGCCCCCCGTTTCGCGTCTCACGGGGAGCTCCGACACCCGAGGACGTCCTCTCACGTCCAAATCCACGCGGGCTGCGTTCCCATTGGCCGCTCGAAAGGCTAGAGGGCGAAGGCGTAAATGCGTCACGACAGGCTGGCTCTCGGATGGCCCTCGGCGACTAACGTCAGATGACGTAAGACAACATGGCGTCGGCGGAATGTGGTCGCAAAAGAAGGGCACGAGAAGAGGAGAAGGAGGAGGAGGAGGAGAAGGAGAAGGAAGAAGAGGAGAAGGAGGTGGCTGAAAAACATGAAGGGTCTGAGGAGGAAGGAGACAAAGACCAAGAGCGTTGGGTTGGGCCCCTTCCTGGGGAAGCTGTGCAGGCGAAAAAGAGAAGAGGTAAAGGAGGACCAGGGACCGAGTCACTTGCTTGAGTTGAGCGGCTGTAGAAATTGAATAAATAAATAAAAATAAAGTAATAATGACGGGTTAAAAATCTAATCAATGATAAATAAAAATAAAATTAATCCGGAAGAGGAGAAGTACCTAGAGCCCCGCCAATCCTGAGTCAATCCTGACACTGATTCCAAACACGTTTTCTCGGGGAATCCTACTGCGATTAATGTTATTTAATGCCAAGTACAGAGTTGCAAGATTGCAACCTAAGTCTAAGCCGGCTGGGTTTCCTAGTCATTGTCTCTAAATCACAAGTTCCCACTCGCCACAAATTGATTTAGAGCAGTTTTTTTCCCCAGTCTGAACTGGACTTTCAGATCTATGGATTAAATTGATGTCTATTTCCTGGAAGTGGCAAGCCTGTATCTGTATACTTGCATCTATAAACCTTTAGGTTTCACATGATTAAATCCACTTATAGACCCACACTTATTATGGCATTTGTCAGTATTAGTACTGTTATCAAGATTACTATTTACTCTTATTATGAACAGTTTGGGGTTATTTTTTCCACTGACTCCACTGCGTGTATTATTTGGCTTGTTAGTAAATCAGCCAACACTTTTGATTTGTTTAGATTTTTGTACTTATTGTACATTAAGAACACCCCACCATTCCATATGATTAGCTGTTCACTGGGAAATTCCACAATGCTATTTATTAGCTCTTCTACATATCCTATTAAGACAATTTATATTACCCCTACTTACCCTTTCCCTTTTTAAATTGATTTTAGGTTGTTAAATTAATTACCAGAGTGCCCAAACTCATCATTATTTTTCTTATAAAAGTTTGTTTGCTTATTTATTAAATTGGCAAGTCCCCAGACTTCCCTGCAACTTAGATGGTATACCATCTTAAAATAAATTAACAATAATGGAAAAAATACTAAGTCTTATAGACAAAATGAAGCTAACACCTCTCAACATACAGTATATCCACCATGGACTCACCATCGAACCCAACCCAAAAAGCCTGCCGGGGATGGAGGGGGGAGCAAGTTTAAGGCTTCATTTAAATAGGTCAGTTGGTGGACATATATATCTTTGGAAGAATGCTTTGCTAAAGGAATTGTGACAGAGCAATTGATTTTGTGGGTCCCATTAATTTGTTGTGAAAAAATAGGCAGAAATGTTAGGTATGCTTGCTATCTGGAATTGACCAAAATATATTTTTAAAAAGGCAAGATAAAAATCTAATCATCATTCTAAAAATGAATTAGAAAGAAAGGATTTCAGCCATGTGATCCTACACATATTTCCTTGTTTGTAGTGGGATTAAATTATGCATAGCTCTAGGGCAGGGTTATCAAACTCTATTCTATTGAGGGCCACATCCGGGTTGTGTTTGACCTTGGGGGCCAGGAGGGACATGGCCAGGGTGTGTGGTCAGCTCGATGTCACTCATTGAGATTCCATTTTTGGCCGCAACAGCCTCCTGCAGCCCTCTGCCAGCAAAAACGGAGCTCGTTAGGGCCGCACGTGGCCTCCCTGAGCTCCGTTTTCACTGGCAGAGGCACCGCAGGTCTGTCCTTCACTATTTCCAGGGTGGGCCGATGGGCCAGATCTAAGCATCCCACGGGCCAGATCTGGTCCCCGGGCCTTGAGTTTGACACCCCTGCTCTATGGCAAATAGCTGTGTGTTGAGATTATTGATATCTGCATTGCTCTGACTAAAAAGTCTTGTTAAATTTTGGTTTAAATTAAATCTAAGTGAAGCATTTTCATTAAAAATGTTTCTTACTTCATAGTTCTTGAGTTTGAACATGTCTACCTTGATAATCTTCCCAGTGCTTCAATGTATGAACGTAGTTATATGCACAGAGATGTCATCACTCATGTAGTATGTTCTAAGTAAGTCTATTTTTTTACTAATGTAATGTTACATTGTATATCTCTTGCAGAAAGTGTTTTTTGCTTAAAAGTTAATTTAGATGTACAATTTAGCTTCAGTGTGGTTAGTTGAATCCTGCTTCAAATTCTGTGGAAAGGTTTTCTGAATTGTCTCTAGAATACTTATTTGGGGTAAATCCACATCATAGTCCAGAGTTCCAAACTCAATAGAAGGCTTAATCCAAATTGTGTGACATATTCTGAAAGAATTAATTATTTTAGGAAGTTTGATATAAAATGGCAAGGCTTTTCTCAAAAATGGTAACTTGCAGTCCTTTCCTTTTGTTCTATCTAGATCCTTGCTTAAGTGTTACAGTTTTATCATAGTGAGATCTGAAGTGTGTAAAACTAGGATAGTACAACACCTTTTAGCAGATTGGAATCTTTAGATCTAGGCCTTTATTTCTTTCATATGATTGTATTTGCAGAACAGATTTCATAATAACAGCCAGTCATGATGGACATGTCAAATTCTGGAAGAAGGTAGAAGAAGGAATTGAATTTGTTAAACATTTTCGTAGCCATTTAGGTAAATTATTGTGTATCTGCATAGTATAATTTTTATATTGCCTATTTTACTTTCTTTGTTCTCTGTTCTATTAAATATAAATTTTCAATATTAAATGTTACTATAGAGATGTGTGTCAGTCTTAATCAGGGGTATCAAACTCAAGGCCTGCGGGCCAGATCTAGCCCACAGTGTGCTTAAATCTAGCCCACAGGGCCGGCCTGAAAATAGTAAAGGACTGGCACGTGGTGCCTCTGGCAGCCAAACTGGGACACAGGGGGGCCTTGTGCGGTCCCCCGCACCATGTTTTCGGCCTGGACAGCCTCTACTGTCCACAAGTCTTAAACTTCCCAAGTTTGAAGACCCTTGGTCTAGTGGCAAGGTTTGTGGTCTTTCCTTCCTCTCCTTTTTCCCTCCCTCCCTCTGTCTCTTTTTTCTTTTCTCTTTCTCTTTCTCTCTCCCATCCCTCCTTCTTTCTTTTTTTCTTTTGCAGCACCTCCTCCCCCCCCCCGGCACTCCGTATTTGGCCTAGTGGGCCTCAGGGAACCTCCCGGGAGCATATTATGCTTGTTCAGTTTACCAAAAGATGGGATCTCATCATCTGTGCTTCAGTAACCACGGTTTGTGGCTTAGTACAAAACTATGGAATGACCAATTATGATTTATGCAGCAAACCATGGCTTTCAAATTTGCCACCTGCTATGGTCTATGCCATTTACCTATTCTTAAAGCACACCTGCTCTGGACAATGGAGAAACTGGAAACAATTTCAGAGTAACTTACATCAGAACTGTTTGGCAGGGCAGGGAGAATACCATTTTATATGACTGATGAGAGCTTAAGCCTGCCAGTCTTATTCACACATGTGAGAGAGATCTTTTGTTAAAAACATGCTACTAGATACGCATGGATGTAATTTAAGAAAGAACATGAATAGCCATCTTTCAGAGATGCTTGAGCAGGGATGCATCAAATGATTTCTAAGATCCTTGCCAACTCTATTATTCTAGGAGTTCTATATTTGGCAGTCGGTTGGTGCCCTAATTCCAGAAATAAGATTTTTAGGCCACCCTTAGGCATGAAAGCCAGCTGGGTGACTTAGGGCTAATCACTCTCTCTCAGCCTAATCCATCTAACAGGATGGTGGTGGTTGTAGAGAAAACAGGAGGTAGAAATATTGATTATGCTTGCTGCCCTTATCAAACATATTTTAAAAAGGCAAGATAAAATATGTTACCAATACTAATACTAATATCGCTAAGCCTGTGTCCAATATGTTGCATTCCCACCTCTACAGTAATCTTCAGAAGCTAAATGGAATAGCATAACATACTTCGGCCCGCCAAAAGATACTCAGCAAATTCCCCTCCAGAGTTTAACATTTGGAGAAATACATCAAGACTGCTAAACTGCTAACAACTGCAGAAAGATCATTAAAATGTGAAGTCCAGCAGGTAATCTATACCTTGCCCATGCAATTCTTTTAGAATCAATATTGAGTCATTTCTGAATATTGACCAGAGGAGTAATCTCACTGCCCTACTTTGTAGTGGCTGGAAGGATAGGACTGGGCAGAGCAGACTTCACTACAGTAATCCAAATGTGAGCTGACTATGGTAATAATTGAGGTGAGGGGGGGAAATGAAAATTTTCAATATAGTGCTGACTTTGGGTGAGAGAAGAGCAGAGTTGGTATTCGACCGGTTCATGTGCCTACTGAGCATGTGTGCGCTGATCATCTGAGAGGACACTTTGATCCTGTCAGATGATCGGCACGCACATGTGCAGTAGGCATGCGCTGGTAGGCGTGCGCATGCACAGAGGAGGAATGTGCATTTGTGTGCACATGCACACAATCAGCGAACCGGTGACAACACCGGGAGGAAACCACCACTGGAGAAGAGTATCCTAAATCAAGTATATTCTGGTTATTTCCTAAAGATTTTTGTTTTTGCACTAGTTTTCATTTTATTGGGGATATTTGTTTGAACCTTGTGCTTTGATATGGCCTATAGCAGGGGTGCCCAAAGCGTCGATCACCATCGACTGGTCGATCGTGATCGGCGCTTCGGTTGATCGCTGGAGTGCCGGCGAAGAGCAGGGAGAGCATGCGCAGAAGGGTGGGGGAGCGCGTGAGCGTGCCTAGAAGGGTGGGGGAAGGAGTGCGTGCATGCGCAGAAGGGTGGGGGAAGGAGTGTGTGCATGCACAGAAGGG
>JAOYMU010000192.1:104620312-104639521 GCA_025802295.1 Psammodynastes pulverulentus | reverse complement strand
AAAGATAAAAACAGTGTACAATTAAAATTCAATTTAAATTTACATATTTAAAACCCCCATTTAAAATCCCCTTGGTCAATGATGACTTTACTTTTGGAAACCTGAGAAAAGTTGGGGACAGAATGTCCAGGAGAAAAATTTATCTACATGATCACTAAGAGAAAACATCAACTTGATGGCTTATAATCAAAAATACTAATCAGAAGTGGTAAAAAATACTTCTTAAACATTTCAATATCCTTCTTCACTGATTTTTGCAAAACATTATTTTATTTCTTACCTGTGCAGTTCTTAGTAGGTGGCAATCGTCGCCAGACTCCATCATTGCATTCAAGTTTAATAGGCCAAGCTTTAACATATCCGGGGCGGCATTTATATGATATTGTGTGTCCATGTACATATGCGTCTGCACTCAATTCTTCCGTAGGTTGTTCATGTTCTCTTCTAAGAGGTGGTCCACATGCATTTTCAGCTCTAGCTGTTTGAGAATATGTATTCTAGTCTTTTAATTTTGTTCTTAGGGTTTTTTTTATTGTCTCTTTTGAAAAGTGTGTAATATGCATTATTTCTGTGTCTATTGGTGGCTGATTTGCCTGAATGCCAAGCTTCCAGGAATTTCCTAGCATTTTTAGATCTAGCTTGATCTAGATCTGACAGCTTCCTGATTGAAACTGGCTAAGGTTGTTCATATGTTGTGAGCAGTGGTGGGATTCAAATAATTTAACAACTGGTTCTCTGCCCTCCACGTTCAATCCTGAGCTACAGATATTTTGTTTTATTGGTCTAAATATAAGTAAAAGAACTTTAATGCATTCTAAATAGAGCTGACCTGACCTAGTTCTGTATTCTTCAGGAGATCTATTTAATCAATTAATGAAAGATGATCCTTCTACTGTAAAAGGAGCAGAAACGTTAATGCTTGGAGAAATGTTGACATTGCCTCAGAATTTTGGGTAAGAATTTGTACGTAGATTTAGATGTATTGAATTAATTATGCTGTCTGACTACAGGTAATCCTCGACTTGCAATAGTTCATTCAATGACCCTTTGAAGTTACAACGCCACTGAAAAATGTGACTTATGACCATTTTTCACACTTATGACGGTTGCAGCATGCTCATGGTCACGTGATTTACATTTCGATGCTTGACAACTGGTTCATATTTATCATGATTGCGGTGTCCCAGGGTCATGTGATCACCTTTTGTGACCTGGCAAGCAAAAGAATCCAGATTCACTTAACAATCGTATTTGAAACTGAACAATTGCAAGTGTGTCAAGAAAGGTCGTAAAATGGGGCAAAATTCACTTAATAAAGTTCTCACTTAGCAACATAAATTTTGGAACCAATTGATATAAACTGAGGATTACCTGTACATACTTAGTTGCATTTTTGAGAGGAGAAATCTCATAAACCAATTCAAATATTATTTTTCCAAGACTATAAAAAGACTACATATGTTACTAACTTTTCAGCACAAGAATATCTGCTTTATTTCTGGTTAATATAGTTGTTTGTTATAGTCATTTTCTACAGGCTACCGTATAAAAAAATGGAATCTTTATATTCATTTATTAGTGCAGTGAGACTCTTGAGATATTCCAACATTTTAATATTTGAAATCATTAGTCAAAGTGCTGTTGGATCAAACCAAAACATCTAGCATCCTGTATCCTGTGGTCAACCAGTTGCAGCTTGGAAGTTCAAAAACTATTTATATCGTATGGTATGATAGATATGATATAAATAGCTTTTTCCTTATATTGTTTCCTAGCAACTGGTATGCATGGGTAAGATTGTGACTAGTGGCTTTATTTTCCATATGTGTTTAATTTTTTTTAACATTTATGCTACATGCATCCACATCATCTGCTTATATTTACCGTATTCTGCTTTTCCTTAATTTATTTTCAGTTGATTTTGTCATACAACAAACTTCTATAGCTAAAATCTATATAAGACACAGGTTCATAATTAATTACATGTTTAATCAGTTTCATCAGCACTAACTGCATTAGCATAGCCTTCCTCCGCTTGCTGTTCTTCAGGTTGTTGGACATTAAGTGTCAGAATCTCTAATCAATTACATTATTTGGGAACTTTGTAGTGCTGTAGACCAACATATCTGGAGGTCACTGACCTTGGGGAAGTATTCCAGCAACTTGGGAAATCTTTCAGGGGTGGATTATCTAGCGACTGAACGTAAAGATGAATCAAGCTAGAGAAAGGGGAAAAATTGTTTTTTTAACTTTACTGACTTTCTTCCTTTCTGTTTGAACAGAAATATATTCTTAGGAGAAACATTTTCCAGCTACATTAGCGTTCATAATGACAGTCACCAAGTTGTAAAAGACATTTTGGTAAAGGTATGCTTCATTTTGTATAGTCACTTAATACGTTAAAATTCTTCTATTTGTAATTAGTAAATTTATTTCATCCACAAATGTGAGAAATTGTAAAGGCACGTTTCTTCTGTTTGTAGGAGAATTTTTAAAGAAAAACTGGAAAATACTTTTTTCAAAGTGGTGCAAGCTTTTTGTGTAATAAAACATGGCAGGGACTTGGTTGCCCTCAGTGATGGTTTTGTAACAGATCTTCCCAGTACATTTTGTCCAAGAATTTAATTATGGGTAAACTGCATGAAATGCTAACAGTTCTATAATCTTAATAATCAAATTCGGTTATTGTTGGAATTTGGCTCTATTTTGAATGAGAATTTTCTACTTAATGAATATCCGGCTTATGAGTTTATATATTATTAAGATTTATGGCCCACTTTTCTTTCATGAACTCAAGCCAGTATACTTACCATTCTTTGCACTTATTTTTTTTTTGGGGGGGAGGGGCTTCCTCAAGGTCACTTAAAGAAATTTCTGTGGCTGAGTGCGAACTTAAGTCTGGTCTCTCTGGTGCCATTCCAGCCCCTTAATCCCTATATCTCACCTGTTCTGATTTAACTATGAGTGACATAAATGTATTAGCCAGAATTAATATGAACTATATAGTAGATATATGTCAGTTTGACTATTTAAGCAGGCTGGGCAAACTACAGTTCCGAGATTGTGCAGTCTTACAGTGTCTGATGTGTCTCCTTTTTTTGCAACCTTCAGAATCCTAATTCTGAATGCTGAAAAATTATTATAACAACATAATTTCCTGCCACTTTCAGCACAGTACTAAATGCATGATAAATTGTGCTGTAAAGTGTAAAATAGACATACTACAATTAAAAATGAAGAAAATGCCACAAACTACCCCACATTTTCAGAGGTACAGCTCTTGAGCACCAAATGCCAGATTGTTTTTAAGCCAGAAAAAGTCAGGTTTCATAATGTAGGCAAATCATACTTATTGGATG
This sequence comes from Psammodynastes pulverulentus, assembly GCA_025802295.1. NCBI lineage: Eukaryota > Metazoa > Chordata > Lepidosauria > Squamata > Psammodynastidae > Psammodynastes > Psammodynastes pulverulentus. The sequence continues at coordinate 104,636,162 of JAOYMU010000192.1, read as the reverse complement.
ACCTTAGTAAAATGCTATTGAATATGTCTTATTCCATCTGTAAAATGTGAAGAGGAGAATTTTCTAATAGGACAGTATTGACTTCTGTTGTTCTCTGAGCCAATCTACAATTGTGATACAACACTATTCATTTCAATGGGTGTCTTCCCAAATTTATTTACTCTTTTATTTAATGTGATTTTTTTTGGCTTTTGTTCCAACTTCCAAGGCTGACCTACAGACAAGTTCACAACGCTTAAACCTGTCGGCCTCTAGTGCTGCAGTGGCAGAACTGAAGCAGGACTGTTGCATTGACGATGTAATCCATCATGAAGTAAAGGAAATAGGGACACATATGTGAGATATTTATTATTTTCTTATATTCATAAGCACATATCCATTGTTTATATTTTGTAATAAATAGACAGGCAGGCAGATAACAGATATGCATTGTCCCTATCCCAACTAGTTAAAATCCATTGAACTCTTTATGTCTTTCAGTTTGGTATGTGCCGTAAGCTATACCACACAGACCGGTGAAAAGATGTACTTCCGAAAGTTCTTCAAGTTCCAGGTATTGAAAATACAGCTAGGGCTTGACACTAACTGTCGATAGTATCTCTTTATTCCCCAATCTCTCTTTCCTATATTCTCCATATTGTATTGAATATTTATCAGATAAATCTGGGAGGGGGGAATGTTCAGAATGTTGTATTTAATATTAGACTTGCCTGCACTATTTTGTATCAGTCCTAAAATAAACTACCAGGAAAAGGATTTGATGCACATGAGGAGGGGAATCCAGAGGAGTATGCAGAGTTGGAGCAAAGATCCATGATTGTGCTGGTAGGATACTAAATAATTTCATCACTGTGTTATGCACTGTGCAAAGCTCATACACCTAGGCTACTTTTTCAGATTAATTATTACATTTTCAATCACTACTTAAAAATAGATGTAGACAGAACAAAATTAGATTACATTTAATAAAAACTAAAGCAAAATTGCCTATGTTCTCTTTTCTCGTATCCTAGAGTCAACTCATTTAAGGCTGGAAGATGCTACCATCCACTGAGACTCAGTAACACTGAGTTTAGGAAATCTCTAGATTGTGTAACTGTATACTACAGAAATAGTATAATATTTTCTGAAGATGATTGAAAACTTCTATCCATACTGGTACTTTTTTCACATAAGCCCGGTTTTCTATGATATGAAAGTTTCATGGAAAGCTGAGCTTACTGGAAGCAAATCTTATTGAACCCACATGGATAAAAATGTTTGATCTTTGTATAAATCTTCATAACTTTTTGAAATTGTAATAAAATTGGGGACAGCTTGAACTTTGTGACAATGCTGAGGAAGGGAGCACTAACAGAAAAAGGTCCCCAGTGAAGCCCTTCTTAAGTGTAGGAACATGGAGGAATTTTTTCCCTCCCACATTTTACTGAAAGAGCAGATATTAATGAGAGAAGACAGCCTTGAAGATCTTGGATCCTGAGCTATGCAGGGCTTTAAAAGACAAAATCAGTACCTTGAATTGCCTCAAAAGTTGATTAGTAACTAGTACAACTCTAGAGATGTCATATGGGAATATAATATAGAACCTGTAGCTGTTTGAACTAGTTTATTCTGAACTAACTGTAACTTCCAAATGTTCTGAAGTTTCTACTTAGTAGAAGTGATAGTGCTCATAAGATTATCAAGGCATGAATGACTGTGAGGAGAGCCTTCTGATTCAGGAAAAGTTGCAGTTGGTACATAAGATGTAATTGTTTGAATTTTGCTCTTTGACAAGCAGCTATGAGTTCAGGAAAACTTCCAAACTGCATATCAGTTAAGCATGAGGAAGCACGACCCTTTCCATAATTAAAGGAGGAAAGTCATTGGTCCCAAATGACGTCCAAACTCACAGCTATTCTGTCTTGCTCGAATTGTGTTTCAAACTGTTCCTCTCCATCCAGACTCTTACAGCCTCCAGGCAACAGCCTTAATGGCATCTCCCGTTTGACTCAGATATATAGTTGGACTTAGAAAAACAAAAGCCAGTAAATTAATACCAGAGAAGGAATCTAGTAAATCTTCTGTTAGTGTTTATTATTTTTTTCTGCAGGTCCTTAAACCACTAGATGTTAAAACTAAGTTCTACAATGCTGAGGTAAGTAGAATTTATATTGGTGCCTTTAATGTATAGTAATATAAGGAAATTTCTCTTAGGAATGGAAACTATGATGTCAGGATTTTTCTCCTGCATGAGATAAACTAATAAGCCCAGCTGCTTTTTTAAATCAATGTATCTGTTTATCCAGCATCTGCCTGTACTTGGGTATCTTCTTCCTAATCATGAGGATAGAAAGGATGTTTTGAATATAATTATTTTTATGGATTAAGAGAATACCAAATGATAATATCAGAAAACTAGGAAGAACATCAAACAAAAAGAAAAATAAAAGAATGGTTTTAAAAGTAATTGAAAAAACAGTTCATTTAAATATACTTAGAGCTTATTTTGTTTAAATCTGTGTCAGATATCCCCACCCACTTTTGGCCCAAAGAGCACAATTTGAAGTTTGACAACACATCATGTCACACTCACAAAATGTGAGGTGTCGTGGCCATGCCCAGAGATAAAATATCAGGGTTGCTGAGTTTTATCCTGAGCATCCTCGGAGAAGGAAATACAAAGGGTTTGAATGTTGTGCTTTTGAATCCAGCAATCATTGGACTTGCTAACTTTTCTTCTATAAATATATGTATCAGAAATTATTATATTCTTCTAAACTTGGTTAAATGATTCAGGTGCTAACTTTGGGGTACAGCCTGATGCCTCCCAAAATACTCTACTACCTCGGGGGGGGGGGGGGGTTGTTCCCCTGCCTTTTTCTGCATTGCATTTTACCCCCATTTTAAGAATGCTTCTGTATGTATACAGGTCCAGAAACATTCCTGTAAATAACAAATTAACTTATTCATATTTTTATATCAAAGAATCTAAGTAATTTAATTTTAATTGAAAAAATCTAAACAATCAATACAACATGGAACCTGAGGGGCATCAAAGATGTTTGTGGCACAATGGAGCCTCTGAGGACCTTCATATGAGGTTGAGGGGTGAAAGATGTGCAAAATGGGAGGTCAGTCCTGACAATAAGTTTATGTATGTTGGTTATATAAAATAGTAAGTGCTGTGACAATGGAATGTCTGTTTGGGTGAGGGTGAGAATGGGGGTGTGCATGGAAGGGTGTATCCCTATTTATAACTGAGCAAAAAATTTTGAGTAAATATAATTTACTCCCTCCCCTTTTAATCTACCCATTTATAATTGTTATTCTGATATAATTATATGTTTTGACATGAGGAAAATGTTTAAAGTATTGAGTATTCTTGCTCAACATTTCTCCTCAAAGGTGGGCCTATATTGAGAATTATTAGATGAAGACGACTGGTCTTAGCAAGCAAGAAATAACATTTATGTGATGTTTCTCAACTCTTGCCTGCTTCATAGCATTGCTGCCTCTCCTTATAGGAAAGCTTCACCTGCCAAATTAAAGAGTAAAAAAAACTGTGACAAAAAATGGGCAGTCATGCTCTTCTGGCATCCGTCTATTAATCTGATTTTTATAGGTCTTCTGCACAATATTTGCAGAATATGGAGTGAGTGAGTGAGTGAGTGAATGAGTGAATGAATGAATGAATGAATGAATGAATGAATGAATGAATGAATGAACCAACAGAAGGCAAAATAACAGCTGCTTACAGAAAAGGAAGATATGCCTCATCAATCTAAAGTAAGTTGGGAAATTGAAACCAGCTTCATATATCTATGTATGTAATTGAGTGGAAGGTGCATTTTTAAAAATTACATTTCCTCAACAGTGCTTCTTGTAACTTTGCACCTGGTTGTATGCTTTATAGAAGGAAATCAGATTTGGTTTCTCTTACGGACACCTTCCATGTTGAAAGACAGCATACAAGACAAAACCCTAAAAGAAAAGAAACCCAGATATTTCCCATGTAGAACCTCTTTCCTGAGCATGTACTAGTTTACCAGTGTGTTCATTGTACAATTACTGTCTCTACCATTCCACATAATTTTTTTTTCCTTTGTTATACCATTTGCTGGCACAAGTCTTATTTAGAAGTCAAATGTCTTATTAGTGATCCTTTTCATTTTACTGCAGTGTACATTTTTCTCTTACTAATGCTGTCTTGTTTTAAATACACAAAAAAATGCAAAAAGATGCATTTTATTTGAAACGTGGTTATCCTCCTCTTTTCTTTAACATTTAACCCTAAATTCTCTAATGTTTTTCTTTTTATTTTCCCATTAGAGTGACCTCAGTTCTGTGGTAATTTTTATTTATTATTTATAAATATGTATGTATGCTTGTCTTCTGTTTGTCTTTCTGCCTGTTACTAACATTTTGTTCAAATATAATGGAAAAGCAATGTTTGCTGTACTGACCATATTGCCTTTTGCTTTCTTTTTGTTCTGGAATTTTAAAAATGTTGGGTGAAAGTGAGGAGGAAGAAAAAACAGCTCTCCAAATGCATTAGCTCTTTCCTTGTTATCCATTGCTTTCATTAGTTTTCAGTAACATGCTCTCAAAAACAATTTCCTTTTTTTTTTTTTTGCTTGAACATAGAGCAACACACGATATTCTCAAGGTACATTACGCTACTGCAAGATTATATACATAAGGCTGTTTCTGTTACATGGAAAACAACACAATTTTTAATTGGAAATAAATGTACATTCTAGAGAACGTATGCCTTCATACTTTTAAAGTATTATAACACTGGAAAATGTCCAGACTTTACCTGAAAAATTCTGAAGCCAAACAGGAATTTGAAGAATTTTTTTGCTATTTGATAGTAAGAACTACTGGTCTTACATTTTACATGGTCCTCTCTCATGTCTAATAAAGCCAGAATAAATTAAGCAAAATGATAAAGAAAATATGTAAACTCAAAAGGATTGGGTGGAAAACATTAGCAAGGATTTTTCTGCTGACAAAAATAGAATGTTTGCTTTGGTGGTGGTGGTGGTGGGGGTTTCCCCCCTCCCCCAGTTACAAAAGATTTGGGACAAACTGAAGCCTGAAAACTGCTATGAAACATATTTTTAGAGCATTGTGTCAAGCAGAAGGTGTTTTTAAACAGAAATATATCAGCCATTTTACTTCCTCTTGTAGTTTTTTGTATCCAGCCAAGAATTCACATTTCTTTTATGTATATATCTTGCAGTTTCTCTCAGTTTGGATGGCCTGAGGAAAAAGGTGTGTTTTGTTATTTTGAGTAGCATGAAGTACATGCAGCCCATCATATAGGTTTATATCATATTATATCATGTTTAGATTTCTATTACCTACTTTTTTGTGAAGACACTGGATTGGAGGAGAGAGTCTAAGTTCTGTTGCATTTTTCTTCACATGCTTATGCTGCTTTCCAACTCCTAAACGCATGTGGCAATGTTTACTATAACATTACTGCAGTGTGATTTTTATTTCAAATTTTAATAGATGTGGTGGAATCTACAAATTTGCTATGAAACATTTTGATCTAATGAAGTTACTACTAAGATTAATTGGTTCTTGCTTCATTGTATTCTACTTTGCTTTTTCATTATATTACTTGATTTTGCTTTCTTCCCTCAACTGAATTATTGCTAATTTTTCTTAATGGGTTCTTTTTAAAATATACTAGAGGGAAATATGGAAACCCCAGAGATTAGCAGTCAATTTATGAGATATTATTGCAGAATAGTAGAATGTTTTAAATATCAGATACTGGAAAATGTGGGAGCAATTAAGTTCAAATGCTTAAGAAGCAAGATAACTGAATTTGTCACTGGTGTTTTGCTTGACAAAGGCTGCATTCAAACATAGCTCTACATTTTTAGTATCTTCATGACCTCTTGAAGGCTCCCCAATTCCTTGAATTCTTCCAGTGTGGTTAGGAAGGGGACAGAATTGACCACATTTTAGTTTGCCATCCAAATCTTCATTAATCTTTAACTACAGGTAATGCGAGTAAGCCATAATTAGTGGTGTAAAATTAGATTGATTCTCATAACTGTAATTAATTTGAAGTAACTCAGAAAACACTTGGATTGTGTGCTAATCTAAAATGGGAAGAAGAGCTATGAACAATTTCAAGGTGCACCTGAAAAAAAGGAGTTTGCAGTCCCAGAACCATATGCTCTGTAATTGTTTTGATAAAGTTAAATTGGAATTTAATATTAAAATCCAAACTGAGCCTATTTTCCCCTTTTTGCTGGTATCATGTCAACATCCAGAGATATTGTTGTTCAGTCGCTAAGTGATATCTGACTCTTTGTGACCCCATGGACCAGAACTGGGCTCCTCTATCCTCCCCTGTCTCCTGGCATTTGCCCAAATTCATGTTCATCCAAGGATACCATAGGCTAGAATTTACTGTGCAGTTTGCTACAATTATTCAACATGCTATTCTAACCATTTTTTTTACAATTGGGATTGTACAAATCCTTTAAAAGAAATGTTTTACAATGCATGGGAGCACATATGAACCTCTTTTTTTTTTGAATCATCAAAGCAATGTAGTCTTTTTACATGTATGCAGAGACAACCAGAAGCATCTTATGAAGCAGCACTAAGCTCTTGGACAAAATGAAAACAAAGAATTATTTTGCTGCTAAGGGGAATCATGCAGTTCTCATGCAAACATCCATGAATTTCTGCATACTGCTTTATTAATTATTATAATTATTTTTAAAACAGTGAATCACTTACTTGTCACTTAATTTTATAAATATTTCTGCCCTGAAGATGAATAGTTCTTGCTTATTTTTATTACTCTCCTCCTGTGTCTTTTTTAACTTCAAGTTTTATTTTGACATATAATTGAAATGATACAATTTATTGATGAACTCTGTTCATTAACTCTATTAATGAACTTAATTAAAGATATTAATATCTGAACTAATTAATATAAGGAGATGTATTAGATTACATTACTGTTACTCAGCTACTTTTGCATTCTGTCTGTGAAGAGACTCAGGCTAATATCCTCTGCACATTTATCTAGGGAATTGATTTAATTTCAGTTGAGTTCACACACATAAAGATTGCATCTGCTGCATGGATTTTACAGTACAGTTTTGTCCATAAATCTTTGTGAAAGCTGAGAACCAGCTTGGGCTTTTAAAATACATGTATTTTAGTCTTGAAACCGATAACTAATCTCTTAGACTAAATTAGTTGTTTTGGCAGAGTGCACTAGTGTCCAACTATTCAGTCATTGAAATAAAAGTAAGGTCACATGTTTAATGTTGGAAACCTTAGAGCAAGGAATAGCAGTGAGATAATAAGAAAATTAACCTATGTGGCAGGGCTCTTAGAGCTCCATGTAAGAGCTTCAGAAGAAATTCATAGAAATAAAATGTAACAGTTAATAGTGATTATAGCATTTACTGTACCAGAGCTTCTAAAATAGTTGGCCTATTGTCAGAAACAGTGGCAAAACTCCCCATTAATAATCCCATATTTTCTTCATATGCAGTCCAATGCATCATTGGCATGGCATGTGTACATATGCATTGCAGTCATTTCTCATTTCTTAAACATACTTTCCTTTTTTTGACAAATTCTGAATTGATGTGATTGTAGATCAATAAGGAGACCTTAAGATATTACCGTAAGCCAGGATAATGTAAGAAATTATCCCACATCCATTGTTCAGCACAATTCCAGTCGACTAACTTTTTTGCTTCTATTGCTCTTCTTTGGGATGAAGACTTTTCTCGCATTTAATTACTGTCACTTTGATTTTTCAGGCATGAAACTAACTGCGTATGTGGTTTAATGTTTTTCAAACCTTTAAAGTGCTGGAAATTTTCTCAGTTCAAACTATTCTTTATTTAAGCATTTTTTTTATTTTTCAGACTGATGAAGTGTTTTTGGAAGCTCAGATTCAGAATATCACAAGCTCTCCAATGTTTATGGAGAAGGTATCCTTAGAACCTTCTATTATGTACAATGTAGCAGAATTAAATGCAGTCAACCATGGTGGGGACAGGTAAGAGACTGTTTGTAGCCAGTCTTATTTGAGAATGAGGTATTTACATTTGCCTACGGAAAGCAAAAACATCTATGTCTAATTGGAACTGTTTCTACATACAGACTTCGTGTACTATACCTCCCTGTATTAGGAATGCTGAGGGCAGTTCAACATTGTCTATTTCTCCTTTAGATTTTCTTCCTTTTCCTAGGTTAACCTTCTTAGATTATGAACTAAGAATCACAAATGTTATGGTTGTGATTAAAAAACCACAACCACTCACATAAATTTGCAGTTGTGAAGAACTTACTTAGATTATAAAAGATATTAATCTACATAAAATAGGCTGTTGTGTAAAAACCCAACTGCTTATTTAATTAAAAACTTTTGCAGGATGAATGTCTCTCACTGGTATCAGAAAAAAAAGTGTTTTATATTCCTAAGCATTAAGGGTTTTTTACCTCTGTATGATATGATACAAATCTTACTATTAATGCCATTCTTTAGTACCTCATTCAGACATAGAATAAACTTTATGTCTAAATGCTCTGCATTTGTTAACGTGAGGAAAACTAGGATTTTAAAGATTTTTTAAAAAATAAATCTTTAAAACTTGGAATTCTTTTTAAAAGGTCCTTAATTGCCACCATCTTTTAAATTCAAATATTGTAATACATAACTAAATATAGATATGACAAACAGACTTTTAACATTTATTATGTGTTGGTTAGCTATTTATCTTACCTTTCATTCAGGAACACAAGACAACATTATACAACGTTCCATCTTCCTATTTTTTCTCTCAGCGACACTTTGTGAGATAGGTTGATGTTAGCTTTTTGCCGTAGAGCAACATGGAAAAGGACCAGATGAACTAATTCTACTTTACTGTAAGACTGTAAAAGAGACTTGCAAGTCTAAAAGGGGAAGATTCCTTTTGAGCCTCATTTGCCACCCTTTCTTATAATTTCCTAGGCAGCATTTCCTTTCCCCCTAACCTGCCCCACCCCACTTCTCCCAAGGCACTTCCACATACCTTTACAGTTGGACTGAGAATGACTGGCCCAAAATCATCTGGTGAGCTTCCATTGGGCTGAAGAACCTTTGTTTCCTCATGACAGCCCACATATTTAACCACTAAAGCACAAGGCTTCCAATTTAACTTTGATTTTGTCTTCCTTCTCTTTGTGTCAATTTATTTGCCATATTTGTAGACTAATTCCTACATGAATTATCTAAAAGTCCAAATCTGAAGTATAAGCTGAGGTGAATTTTTACTTTCCCTCTAGCATGTCAACATTTGGTACAAGAACATACTTACAACCAATGGATACACGCCAGTATTTATATTGTCTGAAACCCAAGCAGGAATTTTCAGAAAAAGTTGGTGTTATTAAAGGTGTAACAGTTATTGGGAAGCTCGACATCGTATGGAAGACGAATTTGGGTGAAAGGGGAAGGTTGCAAACCAGCCAACTTCAGAGAATGGCAAGTCCTTTTTTATGATATTCTCTTTAAAGAAAACAAAGCTGCATTTTCTTTGCAGTGAATAGAAGGGGGGGGAAATGAAGGATCTGTCTGCTGATAATTTACACTGAGCGTGATGAAGATATGATGTACATGATAAATTAGTGTCTTAATATTTTTCTGTATGTTTTTTTCAGAAAATGCCTTTTTAGGTATATCTGAGCATCTTTATCTTCAATTACAATTTTCAGAAGTAGCAAAAGGCCAAGTGATATATGCTTTTTTCATTTGTCATCAGTTGTTAAAGAGTTGGAATGAACATATCCCTTATTCTTAATTATTTCATTGTTTTCATTATCACAAGATGGTCCCGTAGGATGGTGGCCATTTGCTTAAGTGCCTTTAAAAGGGATTAGACACATTAATGAAGCATAGAACTATCCGTCTGTAATAGCTTGGATGTCTTAGTGGAGCCTCTGTATATAGAATCAATATCAGATGCTAGGAGGCAGCTAGTAGGAGAAAGTTTGTGCCTTGCTTGCAGGTTTCCCAGAAACCATTAGATAATCTAATGTTTCCTAGTCCATTGAAACCATCATTGAAATAGGAACGTTTTTCTGGTCTCATGCAAATGGCAGTACAATATTCTCAAAAAGAATTAAAACTTAATGCTATCTTTAAAACATAGTCCACGAGGAATAATAGCAGCTGGAGGATGCCATTAAAGCAAATAGAAAATATAAAACTTGTAAATATTATATTGGATGTCTCCCTTTGTAAGAATGAATAGCTTGCAACTTGGTGACTAATGCACTGTTTCATGAATATTTATGATTCTAAATATTGTTTTAAAGAATCTCAGGAAAAGTTCCTCCTGCTTATACCTAGCCAAAGGAAGGCATTATGGTCTCTCAGTGACATTTGCAGAGCTAACTTAATTTCTTACACTTTCATCTGAAGTACTTTGAGGCTAGACAAAGTGCACAAAGGTATTTTTATTATGCTTTGTTTTTGCTAGGAGTTGAAAATGACTTGATGGCATGTAAAGATGATCAATCATGCTTTGCTAAGCTTTTAATACTCCTTAGGCTCCAGGTTATGGTGATGTGAGGCTTTCATTGGAGACAATACCCGACACAGTCGGCCTGGAAGAGCCTTTCAACATCACTTGTAAAATAACAAACTGCAGGTAATGCAATACTTTTGCTTGCTCATTTAGACTTTCAGAATGTGATCCTTATTTTCAGCCAAAGGAAAAGCACTGTAATGATAGCAACAGCAAGACTTATATACCACTTCACAGTGCTTTACAGCCCTCTAAGCGGGTTTACAGAGTCAGCATATTGCCCCCAACAAACTGGGTCCTCATTTTACTAACCTCGGAAGGATGGAAGGATGAGTCAACCTTGAGCCTGATGAGATTCAAACTGCCAAATTGCAGGCAGCCAGCAGTCAGCAGAACTAAGCCAAAAATAAGCAAACTACAGTATGATTTGTAAAGAAGACGTATTTTTGCTGAGCTTTCATTATAAATATGTAGAACTTGGTTTGTACAACCCATTAACTGAGATATGGTGAGATGTTTGTAGTTTAATATGCTGTAGGAAACTAGCCATGTTTCTTGAACAAGCTTTCATATACATAATGTGTATATGTGACATGTATTGTTAACAGGACTAGCATTTTGTAGACGCTAAGACACTGTGTCCCTTGCTTTAATACTTTATTTAAATCAATTAAAATTAAAATTTTCTAAAATTCACTGCTGGGCAGCATATAAACCAAGCTGGGGAATCTCTAATTCATCTTCATCCTATCTTTCTTCAATTTTCTTTAATGCCATTTACAAACTCATAACCAAAACACTGAATTTCTGAAGTATAGATGGATAAATTATTAGATCAATATTATTTATAAAAGACCATTATGCATAAGAGAGAGAGAATCTAGAGGACTTGCCCAACTGTAAAGTGATTTGCAAAAAAACTTCTCAAAATAGTGTGGTCTTTAGATTTAAATTTTCTATCTCTGCCCCTGTATTTAAAATTCAACATCACAGAAATGTGTGCCTAAGATGAATGAATCATGATGCATACCATCTAAAATTGCCCCAAAGAAAAACTGATCTAGTGAGAAAAGTGATATGAACTGGATCTTTTAAAAATTGGTATTTGTATTAAATTATATGTATACATTTTATCTAGCAGTGAAAGGACCATGGATCTGGTTTTGGAAATGTGCAATACTAATTCAATTCACTGGTGTGGTGTGTCAGGAAGACAGCTGGGCAAACTGCATCCTACTTCATCACTATATTTGACACTTACACTGCTATCATCAGTACAGGGACTACAAGTAAGATATTAAAGTGGCTCTGATTTTAGCCTTATTTTCTCTCCAATCACTTTAATCACTGTGTCTATCCTTTCTTTCCATTTTAGAGTGTCTCTGGCTTAAGATTAACAGATACCTTTTTGAAAAGAACATATGAGTATGATGATATCGCTCAAGTCTGTGTGGTTTCTTCAAAATGAAAAAAAAAACATTTTAAAATATTTCTTAAGATTTGTGGACCAACTGTCTGATAGCAATCTAATGAATCCAGAATACATCTAACCGTATCCAAGAGAAAAAAATGTTATTTAATAATTCTATAAATGAACGTGACACTTCTGGAATATTTACAAATAGCTGCTAAGAGCCAACCAATGGTGTGTATTTTAATCTATTTGGAAATAAAGACTTAGGCAATTTATACAACTATTTAATTGTGTTACATTTTTGTACAGAACATTTTCTAATATTTGCAGTATGATTTGTAATTCTTGGAGAAATAATTCTCTACATGGGAAGGGGACTAGAAACTTTTTCCCAGTCTTCATTTGGAAAAAAAACAGGATTCTATAAATGTAGGAGCACAGATTTATAGCTGATATTTTAAGATTAAAGGATCAGTGGTTTGAACCATGTTATATAGAACATACATTGCATGAATCTAGCTTTACATAGTTTTAATGCATGTGAACGTAGAGTTGGTTGGTATAGGTGGTTTGGAAAACAAATCTGATTTGGGAAAGAAACATATACATTTGAACAACGTAAATTCTGAATCAGATTAAACATCCATCTAATATAGCATTCTCTATGGTGATTTTTGGTACTTAACACAATCATTGGCATTTATGAAACCTTAACATGAAATAGGATCAGAATGGCAATCTTTACTTAGGAAACAATTTATATTAAATTTAATAAGAAGTTTGTTGCTTAATAGCAATAGCTAAATTTCTAAATAGAATATGTAGCTTTCTATTTAGAAATACAGTTACCTTTACAAATATCCCTGGTTTAAAATAGCTTGAGACATGAGAATTGACTTTTTCCTGAAATAAAGAATGAAAAGAAAACGCCAGAGACAATACTGTATGAAAACGGCATATTTGTTTTATTAAACTTATTCCAAATAACAGAGGACTGATTCATTATCCGTCCTTGAAAAATTGAGATAAGTAACTAGAATGGAATGTGAATAGTTATTTAAATGTTACTTTCTGAAATATGCATTCATTTGGCAAATACTCCACTATGAATATGAAAGTGCTAGTGCTGTATTACGCACCTATCTTTTTGAAATTGAAAGACAATGAATCAGGATATACAGGACATTTTAACACATGCTTATAGAAAGGATGGGGTAGCTAAGAAAAACATGGAATCTTCATTTTAGAATTAAAACTAGCAACAGTAAGCACTATAGCTGCAATTATTAAGTTAGCATGGAGTAAATTTACCAAATGATTTCAGAACATTCGTTACATATAGTATAATTTAGAACAGTTTTTAGAGTTAATTATTAACACCTGGACTACAAACTCATTCTAAATTATTATTTGTTAGCAGTTCCTCCCACTTTTAGAGTATACACTTAATGCAGTTAGTTTAATCTGTTCTAGTACCAACAGAACTTGTTAAAGACAGGTGGGAGGAACATTTGTGGAAAACTCAGGATAGTTCAGTGGCTCCACATATATTCAGAATAAATGTTTAACAAACTGTTGTTTGGAGCAGAAGGTTGTCAATGTTCTTCTGCCCACTCAATAGTCCAGAATATCCTCCCCTGAAAAGTTTTCTAAATACAACATTATACTGTGACACTGAAAGCTTTCTCCTGAATGAACTGCTCTATTCCTGTAGAAATGATTTAAGTAATTCTGTTCCGCATTTTAAAAAATGGGAGGAGGGAGAAAAGAAACAAGGAAAAATAATAGTGTGTGTGTGTGTGTGAAATCAGATTCATAAGAGAGGGATAAAACTGTGATGAACACAGTTTTTTATATAGTAGTCAATGTTTTAAAACAATGTACCTAAGTATGCCATCTCAAATTCTTAAATGGACTTGTAATGTACAGTCAACTTTCCAGGACTATGCAAGCAGATAGATGACAAATACGGTTGATACCATGCGTATAAAATTATATTAATATAGAACATGGTATCATTTCACTCTAAAGGTCTTTAGAGTTTCCATATGCAGATTCTCCCCATTCTATATTCTCTGGAGCTTTCTCTTTAATATTCCTTTATGTACCACTTCTGGACATCCATTCTAACTTCATCCTTCTACTAACCATTGAACACAAGTTATGTGGAGACTCCATTGCTTAATTATACCTCCTAAAGATGGAATTCACAATTGTCTTCTCCCATCCCCATAGTATAGAAGATTTGGATGTTAATCCTTTTTGTAAAACAATACGGAAGAGCAAGCATTTCTCTATATCTTCTTTTCAAACTTAGCAGTTAATCAATAGCAATCACTCTACAAACTGATTTAGCTGCCGTCTTACATTATAAACGCAGCTTAATATCTCTGGGCCACTTTCTATAACCACACCTATCCATCTTTCCCCACCATCTGTTCACTCATAGCTTTTCTTTCTCCTGCCATACTATCTGATCCTGAAGCAATTCAAACAATCAGGCTGTCTTTTCTTTCAACAATTCCAATAATCAACCATACTTTGTCAAAAGTGAACCCTTTTATGTTTATTGCCAATTAGACATGCATAATTGTATATGTACCCCACAGCCTTGTATTGGAGGGCAAGAAACAATCTTATCGAATATAATTTATACATAACCTTTATACAGGAGTGATAGCCCATCTTCTATTCCTCTGACATGCACCAGCTGTTTTTCAGTGCACAGTATGCTGCAAAATCCATTCTCTCAAAAGAGAATGAAAAATCCACATGCTGTTGCTTATTAATATAAAGATGCTCCCCTGACACAGAGATTGTAATAAGTCAACAGTTCTAATTATAATCCATGTACAAAGGCATCACTAAACATACATGATATGTTCAAATCTGTGTGCAATGATCTGTTTCCAACAGACAATAAGGAATACACACAAAGAATTTTCTATCTCAAGTCTGAGAAGAATTACAATGGTGATATTTGCTACAAGCTACAATATGCCTTTTGGAATTAGTGGAACAATATATTAACTGATGTTTCTTGAATCAAGAATGCTCTTCAGTGCTACCACTGAAGGATCTGCTTCGAACATGGTTTCGCAGTTGCTCTATGAGCTCTGGATTTTGCTGCTGGATCTGCTGGGCAAATTGCTGTCCCCTGTACAAAACGTGTATTTTTTAAAACAAAGATCAAATAAAGACAGTCACTATCATGTAATACTCAAAGATGAATGAAATAATATTATTCAAACAAAAGTTACTGTGTTTACCTTAAGAGAAAAACACATAGGTATTTGAAAATTCTCTCTAACTTAATGTTAACCTAAGGATGCACAGGTAGTCCTTGACTTATGACACTAATGAAACCTGCCCATTATGGTCATAAATTGTGATGGCCATAAAGCAGGTCTGCACACGACCAACTTTATTTTACCTTTTTAACAGCTGCCATTATTATTATCATGGTAAGTAAGTGAAACCATGGTCATTAAGCAAACCCATTGTTTACTATAGGGTGTTTTGCTGAGGTAAATGCTGTTTTTTGTCAAAAACATCATAAATTACATTCACATGAGTTTGGGATGCTGAAAATGGCTGTAAATGTGGGCCAATTGGAATGCATCTGAAATGTCATGTGACTGAAGGAGGCACCTGCTGTCAGAACCAGGCCATAACTACCTTCGGGGGGGGAAGAGGGGCTCCATCATAACTTCAAATGGTTGCAAAATGACTGTCATTTAAAGAGGACTACTGTGTTAAGCAATACAAAAACGAAAAAAACAACAAAGATTAATCTTTATTTCTGTGTTATATGTCAATATACTCAGTGGTGAAATGCAGCCGGTTCGCGGCTACTCGCGCAAGCCGGTAGCACTGGTGAACG
>JAOYMU010000192.1:104578652-104589516 GCA_025802295.1 Psammodynastes pulverulentus | reverse complement strand
ATATGTTTTATCTTTGTTGTTAACCGCCCCGAGTCCCTTGTGGAGATGGGGCGGGATAGAAATTCTGATTAAATAAAATAAATAAATAAATAAATAATAGGCTGTTCAGTAAAAAAAATGTGCCAAAAATGTTAAAAATTGATTTAAAATTTTGAAAACTTGTCCTCCAAAGATGGGAAACAATTGTGCTCTAGAAGCTGCTCAACGCTAAACTTACCATAAATCTAGGTAACAGGGCCAGTGTGGAAAAATGCTGGAAGCTGTAGTTCATTAGGTGGAAGGATACTAGTTTTCCACCATTTCTTTAGTATTACTGAATTTAAATTAGATACATTAAATGTATCTACTACTTTGTATGATTTCTTTTACTAAAGGCATTTTTTTATAAAATAAAGCCTTTTTATTATTGCTGCTGCTCTTGTTCTCATTTGTAACTCATTTTTTTTATTAAATATATATTTGTCTTTGTAGCAGCTCAATATCCTGCAAAAGTCTCTAGTAAATGTCTTAGTAACCATAGTTTAAAAACTTTAAATCATATTTTTGTAATGGGAAGGTTTCTCTCTTTAAATACTTAAAGTAAATCAATCTACTGTATTATCGGTTATATTTTCTTTGAAAATTTTTGTTTCCTCCTTCTGATAGTTGAAAGGAGTATATTGGATTTCCCACAACACGTATCCCCTGATAAAGATGTCCGTGCAGCTAGTACTGAAGCTGATAAAAAGCTTTCTCACTTTGATGTTGAGATGAGCATGAGAAAGGATGTGTTCCAAAGGATTGTCCATTTACAGGTAAATAGAAATAAAGATTATGGGTTATTTGCAGAACTTTTTATAATGAAGAGCATTGCAGTTTGGATAGTCAGTGCTTTTGTCATCTTTGTCAATTGCTATGTCTTTGAAAATGACAGAAGAGGCACTACAGTAATATGAAATGCCTGAAAGTTACCAAGTTGAAAAACATAAGAGCCTTGCAGTATCAGGTGAAAAGGCCACATAAAACTATATAACAGCTGCATAGTACATTCTTGATGTTCATAAAACATGCTGAGAGTCAGAGAACTGTGCTCTTAGATTTGATGTTTATAGTACACAGTCTGTGATTCAGGAACTAAGATGTGTCCATCAAAATTAATGGTTCTGGTCTCCATTAGCTTGTTTAGTTTGTTTTTGGTAGCAAAATAAAGGAAGAAGGGGGTGTCATAAATGACTTAGCTAGGACTGGCATTCCTAAAAAAAGATCGCTGCAAAAATGGGTAAAATTGTTAACAGAATTGATGAAAGATATACTCAATCACTACTGCCATGTGATCATCAGAAGCAGAGTCACATTCAAAAATCCTCCAAAGCTATTATGGACCCTTCTAAAGTAGATTGAATTTCTTAATACTATTTTGAGTGAGTTCTTTTGGCCATTATAGGAGACACACAGAAAGACTGGGTGGAGGCTTTTTAGCACTGTATTGTGTTTGAGCATGTACCTGACACGAGCCCTCTTTACCCTCTTTGTTCCTTGTGAGTACAGTTTATTGAAGATAGGCTAAGTTGACTTAACAGCACCCTATAATGATATGTGGAAATGACTTTGGGAGACAGAAGGAAGAGTCACAGCTTACACAACTGTTGTGTCAAAGGTATCTCAGCACACAGCAGCAGAGAGGGCGTGGGAAGCATTTCAGAAGGAACCCTTCCTAGTTTTTCAGAGAGTAAAAAAGAAAGAAGGGGAAGAGTACAGGTAGTCTTTGACTTACCACCACAATTGAGGCCAATTTTTTTTTTGCTAAGTGAGACATTTGTTGAGTTTTGCCCCATTTTACGATATTTCTTGCCATTGTTAAGTTAGTAACACGGTTGTTAAGTAAATCTGTTTTCCCCATTGACTTTGCTTGCGAGAAGGTTGCACAAGGTGATCACATGAACCTGATACACTGCAACTGTCATAAATATGAGTCAGTTGCCAAGCACCTGCATTTTTATCTCATGACCATGGGGATGCCGCAATGGTTGTAGGTGTGAAACATGATCATAAGTCACTTTTTTCAGTGCTGTTGTAACTTTGAACGATCACTAAATAAACAGATTACCTGTATTTTCAGACTCATAAGCTTCTTGAGACAGAGGTAGTATTCATTGTGCTTCTTGTCTGGATTACCTTAAAAGTTCAATATACTTTGACCCTTTCAGATGGAGTTTGCCAATTTGGCAATCCTTATGCCCACTTTGGAAGTTAGCATAGTCATGGTTGCCCCAGAGTTTCTTGTTTCAGAGCTAGCTGCCTTCAGGCTGCATGCAGGATTGTTTAAAGATCCAAGATGAGCAGTGAGCAGGTCAACTATTTAGTATCTGAGCTCCCAAGCAACATTTCATGCAGCCTTGTGGTTGCTTCCTGGGGCTCTTGTCTTTGTGGCTGAAATACTTGATCCTGATAAGCCTTGCTCTCTGGTGGACTCCTTTGTTGGCTTTATTTCTGATGTCAGAACCTTCCTTAGTTGTCTTGCTATTTGCCTACCCTTCCCCCACATTTAACTCTGCCTTTAATTCCCATCTCATGTGGCGAATGAGTCAACCAGTCTGACTACGGAAGAATCACATCATAAAAGAATTCAAGGTGTAGCTAGATAAGCCAGCTATGGACACCATTGCATATCCTCAAAGGCTGTGTCTGCTCAAACAGCCATCCGGAAATACTGACAAGGGGATACAGGAGAAGTGGGGTTTGGATAGTCAGCTCTTCTGTATAGCTTTCCCAGCTGGATAGTTCCGTTTTTTCCTGCACAACTTTGGGAAGGCCAGGGAGGCACCATTTGAGCTGTCATCAGCTACATGGGTCTTGGTTGTTTCCATGCAGCCCTTTTAAAGTGCAGATATATCATTTCAACCTGTAGGCACAACCAATATTACATCATTCTGTGCTGAGTTACTTTTCTGATTTTTACAATAAAATCAGGTAACTTAACTGTCCGGATCTTTCTGTTGATGCTTAGAGATATAGTGTATTTGGTTGGTATAGACCTATAATAGAGAAGTTTGCTTTTCTATGAGCAGTATATATCATTTCTGCTAATGCAAAAATTTGTTCCTCTTCCCCTGATGGTGCTGGCCAGCCAGTATGTAGCCACATCAGCAACCTTTCTTGTGAATAGAAATCGAGAATGCCATCATTGCTAAGCCCCAGCAGACAGTGAGGGAAAACGAAAATGCATGTCAGTCTGCTTGCTGCTTGTAGAAAAGTCTTTCCTTCACAATCAGACCTTTCACTGTTTGCTTCCAACAAAGTCAATTTGCTTAAGATTACATCACCTAGGTCTGGGATTTAAAGAATTGCAAATCTGAGATAGCTGGGGTCACTGCTTTTTTGTTTGCATAGAGCTAGACATTGTAAGATGGAAGACCTTGTATGTGCTTGTCATCATGCCAGATCATTCTCTAGACAGTTTTAGACTGACAGTTCATATAAATATTTCTTCAGGGGTGGAGGATTGTATGCTTAAATGTCCAACCTATATGCCTGGTGGATGTGAATAGTTTAGTGGAAATATTTCCTACATTGCGATAATGTTCATGCCTGGTTACACATTATAGTAATCCTACTTATTCTAGGGAGTTAAAGGGGCAAAACAAATGGATGGATCAGATTATATAGAATGTAGGAGTCATGTCAATGCCCATTTAAATTATTATTCTATGGAAGAGGAGACAGTTAGGAACACTTCTCTATCTCCATTGTGTTGCACAGGACAGACTGGCAGTGGTCTCCCATAATATGCAGTATCTTTTTCAACATGCTTAATGGCATGCTGTCAGCAATTTGTATCATTCTTTATGAACATAACTGATTAGATTTGCTTTGATTTAGACTCCAGCATTGGGAAGTAGCTTCAGCAATCACTTGTCCTGTAATTTTGAATCCTTTCCAGCTTGTACAGTTCAAGAATGTGTGTGTGTGAATAAATTAGGATCATCTCCTATTTTTCAACCTTTGTCCCTCCTGACCAATTAAATCAGCCAGAGTGGCACAAGTTGCATAGTTAAAGAAAGTAACCATTGCTCTCTTACTGGAGGGATATAATCCCAATTTGCCTAAAGGTGTATTTCAGATTGGGAAATTTGTGCAATTGTATGCCAGTTGCAAACATTACATTTCTGGGACAAATTATTAAGAACATGCCTGACAATTCCAAATGGATTTAAATGATGCAAGTAGTCCTTGAGATATGACATACGTTCAGCAACAATTCAAAAGTCATGATGGCGCAAAGAGTTTGATCCTGAACGGTTCAAGATTGACAACCTTCCATCCTTCCAAAGATAAGGAAAGTACATCTCTGCTAGTCCTTCTGGATTGCAATATTAACATCTGTGATGTCGTTCTGGACCACTTGGTAGAGGTAATTTGGGCACTAGTGTATGGTGGTTCTTTCATTCCTATTAGGCTATGCCCAGAAAATGAAGCTGGGAGTTTATAAAGTATACAATTTATACTGAAAACTCTGCACTGCTGGCCAATACCTAAGTGGACATGAGCGCTTAATAGCATAAGGCCCGATTATTTGCTTATCTGTGATTTAAATGTGTAAATGGAATACAAACTGAGAATAAATCAGGAAAACATACAAACCATGCATCCCATTTACAGATGCAGTCCCATTCTTTACAATGTGTAGATTACAGTCTCATTCTTGATTTCTCTTAGATATGTGTTTTGGGTCATCATCCAGATGACTTGTGACTGAATTTTCTAAGAATGGGCACTGTATTTCACGCCAGAATGTCCTAATGATCTCCCGATTCCTTTGTACCCTAGCAGATTCAAAGTACCCAGTTTCTCAGTAAACAATGGTGTTCTTTTCTTTAATAGCATCACTTTTTCTTCTGTGAATTTATAGCTGCTGTGACTTAGCAAAAAGCTGTAATTTGTTTTCATCTTTCCAGAGGGCATTCTCCTGGAAAATGTGACTTGTCAACATTCATTTTAGCAACTCCAGACTGTCTTGTTGTGTGTCTGCCTTTTAGAAGAAGAATCTTCCTGGGTCTTCTCTCATGGCGGCGTCTTTTAGTGAAACGATGGGAGGTGCAACTTGATATTGTTGTATCTTGATCTTCGGAGGTCAGATAGAATCTCTTTTAAACTTTCCGTTGGTTCTTTGTACACCATTCAAACTATCCTTCTGTTCAGTCTGGGGTCAGTTTTCCACTTGTGACCATGTCTAGGGAGGTTGGCTACAGTCCTGGCGACTTTAAACTTTTTGATATTAGCAGTTGTGCTTTAGGAATATGAACTTCTTTCTGAATAGTTTTGTAGTCTTTATTCCTACAATGCTTGGTTATTACCTTCTTTCCTCCTCAGAAAACCCTCTGCTTTTCTTTCTCTTGTCCATGTTCACTATACTGCACATAACAACCCAAAGTGCCTGAATATTTTCTCCATAATCAATGACTTATTATGAGATTGAAAATACCCACGATGCTAATTAAAGAAAACAGCCTGCTTGAGAGATCACTAACATCCAATAATGTATTTTATTTTCTAAGGAATACCATTTTCATTTGTTTTATTACAAAAATGTGTGAAGTCATACATCAAAAGCATAGTGTCTGCTGTATACACACTGGAATAAGAATAGTGGATGTCACTACCTTATATCAGTTTCAACTTTATTTAACAGGAAATTAGGATTTTGTGGGGGGGGGGAAGGTGGACAGATAGTAATACTTTCAGCTGCATCTGTACACTGAGGAGACAATTTTAATTAAGAAGCCCATAAGAACCTCATTTTTGTTTCAATTTATCTTTAAACTAAACTTATAAAACTATCTAATGATCTTCACTAATATAAAACCTTTATTCCACGTTTAACGCTTTCCATAGAATCTATTCATCCTTGGTTATTCGTCTGACAACTGTTATATGATTTTTTGGTACATAAAAGGACAGCCGATTAAATGGCTTCTTCAAGTCTTGATGACAGCTGAATTACCTTTGTGGCCCATTCCTTTGCTGTTCATTGGAGCATTGTTTTTTTCCTTTTATACGAATAAACAATGCTCCATCAGGAAGCCTGTCTCTAAAATGGGTGGTTTTCAATAGAAGACGCTCAGTTACCTAGAGGTGTTGCCCTGCAATTTGATTCCGTTTTTGCTGATGGGCAGAAAAGAAGCATCCGGCTTGGCCTGTACAGCTAATGAATTCAGCCTCTCTTTGTTGAATGAAGGTTCTGCTCAAAGAAAATGCCTCCCCTCAGTCCATGTGATTCTCTGCCACAATGCATTCCATTTCTGAACTCGCATGTCTCAAAACGTTAAAAAAAAAACTTGTAAGGCAAGAAAGGAATGCTGAAAAGTCCTTTTACATATCACCTTCTACCAACATTTCTCTGTATTTTTTCAACGATACAGTGGGTTCATTTGCCCATCACTTTAAGCCTTAATGCGTCACGCAAAAATTAAAACAAAGATATATTCTATCCAGTATAGAGTTATGTAATAACACAATCCAAGAAACAGGCAATACTGAGGAAGACCCGGATATAACTTTGCTTAGCACACATCTTCTGAATCAGTCCTTCCATATTCTGAACTGTTCCACCATGTCATGTCCAAAAAGCACATTCACTGAGAATTGCAACATTTGATGCTGTTATATGACCATAGAATAACCCTAAATATCTATCAGATGTAAACATTTTCTCAAATGGGGGTGAATTTTGTATGTCAAATATACACATTAAAAATATCATTGTATAAAGAAGAGAAAACTGGGTACAGAGAAGCAATTCCAAAAACTGGGTGTGTTTGTAAACATTTGTTGACGGTAGCCTGTTAGCCTTCATCTTCAGTAAGCTTTCCACGGTTGAGAGTTGAAAAGAAATCTACCTTCTACCTTCAAAGCTGCAGAAAAACAACACTCCTGATCTGCTATGGTTGGAAATAGTTTTAACTCCTCTACCCACTAATCAATTTTATTCCCAGTTAGAAGGAGAAGAATGCAGTATTTCTGTGCTGAGGTAAATAATGTTCTGGTTCCCCAACCAAGACTTTGAGGTCATATATCATGCTGAATATAAAAACAAACACCATAGTTTATTTACTAACCCACAGAAAAAATAGTTCCTCTTCTTGTTCTAAATTGTCTTAGTCAACAAGGGTATCACAAAATACACACAGTCATGTTAATCCTTTCATGATATTTCAGAACAGGGGAGTCAAACTGAATTTCTTCCAGGGCCAGATCAGCACTATAATTCTCGGGGGGGGGGGGGTGATGCCTCCTGCCGCATCCTGCTGGTGGAAAACAGGCTGTATGGCCCGTATTCAGGCTGTTTTTAAGACCATTTTTTTGGCCTGTTTTCAGCCTGTTTTGGCCTGTTTTTTTTTTCCATTTTCAGCCATTTTGGCCCATTTTTCAGCCGGTTTTGGCCTGTTTTGGGACTGGTTTTGATCCATTTTTCAGCCTGTTTTTGGCCATCTTTCGAGCCATTTCGAGCCCATTTTTTGGCCTGTTTTTGGCCATTTTTGGCATGGTTTTTGGCCATTTTGGGACCCCATTTTTCATCCCGTTTTGAGTCTGTTTTCAGCCTTCTTTGGGCCCGTTTTTCGGCCTGTTTTGGGCCTGTTTTTCAACCCACTTTTGGCCCAGTTTCAGCATAGTAATATGCTATCTTAGATATTAGGCAATGTTTTCTTACTTGCTTAATATGCTTAATACCAAAATAATTTAACAAACATTAAAAATGTTTGTTAAATTATTTTGGTATTAAGCATATTCCTGAAAGAATATTAATTGATAAATAGGAGTTCTGTATTAGTTAAATTTTCTCACCTGACACCAATTCATGCATATTTGTGAGGCAGATGGGCAAAAATTAAGTTGTTTATACCAATAGGAAATGGCTAGCTGGATTCATTAGTTCACTGGTGATTTAAGGCAAGCTACTATGTCTTACTCTTGCTTCTAGCTGTGAACTCTACATCTAATCTTCAAGGTTATGAGGCTGTTGTTAGTATACAACTGAAGCTGTTTAACACCAATTTTATACCCGATATTACCTTTTTGGGGGGGAGGAAAGCAGCTCCTGGTCCAATTTAGGAAACATGAGGAATTCGGAAATTAGGAATCTGTTCTACCAGAACTGTTTTTGCTACTGAAATAGGCATGTATCACTGAATATAAAATTCATAGTGTCAAACTATTCTTCTGATACCAAGCAAAATATTTCATGTTTTATATAGAAATATAACTCATGTATTAATACTGAACTTTGAATATATTAAATGTGATTATTCCTTTGCATTTCAGCAAATGTGTAACCCTGAAACTTTAAGACCAGAAGCTAAAAGATATTTAGAGAAGTCAATAAAAATGGGGGAAAGGAATGGGCTTCACCTTCCTGCAGAAGTCCAGAATGTAAGTGTAGCATAATTCAACATTTTTTTAAAAGGGAAAAATCGTATTTGTCCAAAAGTATGTGTATATTAAATTTAATTTTAATAAATCTTACAAATAACACATTGGAATCCTTTGCAAAGGTCCCCTTAGTTTCCTACTTACTCTAAGATTGCAAATTCTGTAGAATAAAAGTGATAAAAGACTATTTCAAATGATATAATTTTATGGTCTAACTCTTAGTTAGTCCCTTTGGTTTTATATTCTTCTGAATTTAATGTTTCTAAACTGTATGCATCTCATAAAAGACTTACCTAGAAGGTATGGTAAGAATATTTTGCCAGGTAGCCCTTGACATTTGCATATCTTATTGGGTGGGATTATTATATTTTTATATTTGTTTCATATCTTCTTAGTTTATTTGAACAGTGCATAGCCATAATTTCCTTTGAGTATATGTCTGGTATAGCCAACAGCAGACATTAATTTAGGACTCAATAGTGTAGATTTAAAGAATAGTCATACAATATTCATTAAGCTAAAAGTAATTAACTGTCTCGTTTAGCAAGATTTATGACTGATTGGGGATTTGAAGTATCCTAATTCTGTAGTGTTAAACATAACACTAATTTTTTTTATTGGCTAATTGCTCCCTTGCATTATTGACGACTTTCTACTTATACATATTCAAGAAAATTTACCAAAATAATAACTATAAAAGTGCCAATGGATATTGGGTGATATTAAGGTCTGTTCTTCTACTCATGGAACAGCATACATTAATGACAATCTTCTTTTGCAAACCTCTTCTCAAAACTGCAGTGAAACTAGGGTGGTTGTGTAGGCTTCACAGCAGATTTTATAGGCATACTGGGAATCTGTAGAAGTGTGAGATTTCTTTCCAGTATTTCTCAACTTCAGCCATATACTGAAGCTAGCTAATAGCAGGCATTCTCAAAGAGGCAATGCTGATAGATACATTGCTTTATTGAAAACAAGAAGAAAAGTAAATATATATCCATAAGATCCAAGAGAATAAGTATCAAGCCTATAAGTGTGCCCTCAGGATATAAATCCTAGCCTTTTCCTTTTGACTCATTTTCTATCATTTGCATTTGTCTGAAGAATAGTCTCTCTAGGCTGAGAGTCATCATTTCCAGCCTTTCTAATTTCTGCCCCTATGAGCTGGTAAAATATGTTGGATGACCAGAAGTTTGCTCCATGCTTGAGACTGTATGTAACCTATTATCTTAAATATATGAAAGTATGAATAAATAAAGAAATACTTAATTTAAATGTGATTCTTTTAGTTGAGGGCAGACTACATTGACTTATGTCAAAGTGATGCACTTAGAATATATAAGAGGAAATAAATGTGTAAAAGGAAATAACTTACATATTAAAACAATACTAGGAATTTCTTTTATATAATATTTTAATAAAGAAGTTTATCATATTTCTTTATCTGCCATAGTTTAAAAACGTGCTTAAAAGATAGTAGTTTCCTTAAGTCATAAAAGATGCATATTCTTGTTCCCTTTAAACTGTGTACCAAAGATGGGAAGAGAATATAAAAATAAATAAAACTGGGCCAGGTCCTTGAAAACAAAACAACGGAAGGAGGTTGTTCACAAAGCATGTTAGCATAAGGAAAGCATCTCTCTTGGAAATGTTAAGGCATTTGTGTCCTGTCGGAGGCTCATGGCAGCTTCTCCATAGACTTGTTCCGTGTTCATGCAGAACATTAGGGACAGCCCACCTTGAAAAGCACGTGTTTTGAATGCTCTGCACAACTTCAGTAATGAACAGTAACATTTTGCTTTTTATATATGGATTGACATTAAGGAAATCAAGACAATCAAGCAGAAGCTGAGTGAATTATGTATAGATTTTAGCAAAAATCTCAATGAAGATAACACATTTCTGCTATTTTCTCAAAATGAACTTTGTGAGTATTTCTGTTTGCTATTTATGAGATATATCCATATTTCAATAATACCATCATATTAGTAAACATCACAATACAGAAAGTTTTTATGCTATATTGAAATCGTTTCATATGCTG
This sequence comes from Psammodynastes pulverulentus, assembly GCA_025802295.1. Lineage (NCBI taxonomy): Eukaryota > Metazoa > Chordata > Lepidosauria > Squamata > Psammodynastidae > Psammodynastes > Psammodynastes pulverulentus. The sequence goes on along the minus strand of JAOYMU010000192.1, from coordinate 104,579,066 downwards.
ATCAACCTTAATCAATTTGATGTGATTTTTCCCTTATGTTAATTTTCCATTTTTCCATAACTATAATTTTCCTTTACGGGTTTTGGCTACTTGTTCCTGCGTTCTTGAAAAGGTTCTACCTTGATTTTAAATATTTTATTATTGAACTCCAGAAAATAAATGCCTGTTTAAATTTCTGTTGTTATCCAGTGGTGGAATCCAAATTTTTTTACTACCAGTTCTGTGGGCATGACTTGGTGGGCGTGGTCATGTGACTGAGGGGGTCAAAAGACAAACTCACTTTCTGGAGCAGGGGGTTGGACTAGATGGTCCCTTTCAGCCCTGGATTTCTGTGCTGTGTCAAAGCATCCTCTGAAGCTGCTTTAGTGCCAAGGCTTGTGGTCCTTCTTTCCTCTCCTTTTTCCCTCCCTCCCT
>JAOYMU010000192.1:104546823-104557624 GCA_025802295.1 Psammodynastes pulverulentus | reverse complement strand
ACAGGCAGCTAGCTGTTAGCAGAAGTCTTGCAATTACTACAATTAGAGCAATCATCCCTCTGCACCACCAAGGCTCTTTTACTGCCAATTTAAAGAGACAGATATAAATAAAGTAATAAGTGCTAAGAATTGGCATTAATCTTCAGGTGTTAAATGTCTATGTAAATATTATCCTTTGATTACTGCTGCTAGTTATAAGAAAGGTCCAGTTTTAGACATGTGCAGTTGACTTGGCAGAACTTTATGGGTATCAATCAGAAATCCTAAAACTTTATTTTTAGGTAATATAGTTTAATGTAAAATGTCTTTTACATGGAATTGGCTTATATCTGTGTGTATATAATCATCCTGAAGTCACCTCAAGTATCATAGTGTATATAATTACATGGGATGGTCTTGTTTTCACTTTAAATGGAAGCTGTGAGTTCTATCCTAGGTAGAGGCTAGTATTCGGAATACTCTCTCCTGCTTAAGGAGGGGGTTGGACTAGATGACCCTCAAGGTCCCTTCCAACTCTGTTATTCTATGAACTAAGATAAATATACAGTATGAGCCACCTGGAGGCTTATAATTAGGGTGGCTCAGGAATTACATAAAATTAGTTTAAGTATTATTGACATTTGGGAAATTACTGCAACTTTCTATAGATATAAATTTTCCTGGGTTCAGAATGGGACAGAGTTGTGCCTTACATAGCATTATCACACATGTAATGAACAAGTATTTACTCCAGAATTCTACTAAAATGGAAGCAATGATTACGTAAGATATTCCCAAAGCCTGGTATTTAAGGAACATATTATGCCTTTTTACATACAGAGAACTTGGAAGAAAGCAGCCATCAACTAAAACATACTGTAAATCAAGACATTTCTAATAACAGTGATATATCAGATTTCATAATGGTATGTATGAATATATTATATAATTCTCAAATTTATGTCACTGCCAATTTCTGGCTGATACCTTTAAAATCTGACCAATAAAACCGGTAAGTTTATTAAAAAAAGATTAATAATAATAATATCCATTCTTTTGGATAAAACACACAAGAATGTCCTATTTTCTTATGATGAGAATGCATTCTTTGCAAATTTGCAGCCATTGTCCTCATGATAAAAAACACAAACCCTGCAATGTTAAAGGTAAAAGTGAATGCCTTAATTAGAAATAGGTTTCTTGGCAGTAATATTGCCTGTGCCAAGCCAAGTCAATTTAATAAATTATTAGTTTTTACCTTGCTGCTAAAATTGTTCCTCCTCCTATGCTTTTAATCTAATTTCTCATTTCATTAAAGGAAATGGGACTGCAGCAAAAATTATTCACATAGGAACATCTGATGGCTTATTTACATTAAACCTATATGACTTTTTAGCTAAAGGGATTTTGATAGAAGGGATTTGCAGGTGTGTGTGTGTATGTTTGTGTTGTAATAAACTATTAAAAAGAGAACAAAGGGCAGATAATTAAATGAAAACTAGTGTAATAATGCAACAGAATAGCTATAGTTCAGAATGTAAGTATCTTTTCAAAGTCGAAGAAAACACAGGGTGAGAAATAGAAAAAAAAATTCCTTAATGTTGATGTGGGAGCAAAAGGGCATTGTCTGCATCACAGCAAAACATAACTTAGATGTTTCTGAGTTGCAGAGAACCTCCATGGGAGATTTTAAAAGGCAGACAATCTTATATAGATATTTGGACTGCTATAGCAGCAAAAATCCAGATGACTCCATGATAGAGGCAAAAAGGTAGGTACCTCTCATGGAGAGGCTGCTCAGCCTAAGATACGAGTTTTTATCAGTTATATAATTTAGGATGTCAAAGACTTAATGCTTTGTGCTAAAGATTTACTTCTTTGGAAAGAGACTAACGAAGTATAGTTAGTTAGTTCACTTTATTGTCATTGTACCTCGTACAACGAAATTAAATAGGTATTTTGTCTTTGATTTTTACTTAATTTGCCTATACATGAGCTTTTGCCAATAACTAAATAATTGCAAGTCTTCATGCAAACATTTTTTAGATGGCTCCTCTTCTTTCCTGTAATAAATTTGAGCAATTAGCAAGATATATTGTTAGAAAATATAAATCTTCTATTGAGTTATTACTTCTTTCAAAGTTTACAATTTATTATTAAAGTAGTCCAAATGGTAAAATTACAGTGAAGCCCTGTTTTTTGTCTCCCAGATATCAAAAAACAAACAAACTTGGCCATTTTAAAAACTGGGGACTGAACTGCGAATGTAGGGGAAATGCTATATAAGTAACATGGTCCTCGCCATTAGCTTCAAGGGGATTTGGAATCTCCAAGAAGTTAGAGTACAGATAGTCTTCACTTAGTCTACCAGGACCCCAAAAAAGTACAGACCCCCCCCCCAAAAGTACTTATGATCTGGTTCCAGAATTCCAACAGCACGTTCTCCTTCCATGATCACACAACCCCATTTTGCGTGCTTGCAACCAGCTCACTTTTATGGCCAGTTCCAGCATTCCATGGTCAAAGTTGGTGTCTCTATACTTTCATTGCACTCCTATTTAGGTAATCGAGGTACTTAATATTTCATAACTACATACAATACAGGTATCCCTATTTGCTGTTCAAAGTTACAACAGATCTGAAAATAGTGACTTACAAACAGTCTTTGCATTTATAAGCAGCACAGAAACATGATCAAAATATAAGTGCTTGGCCACTGGCAGGGATTTACAACAGTTGAAACGCCTCAGGCTCACCTGATTACCATTGGAGACCTACCTGGCTGACTTCTGACAAGCAAAGTCATTTGGGGAAGCCGGATTTACTTAAGAACAATAGGGTTCATTAACAACTTCTGTGATTTATTTAACAACCCTGGCAAAAAGATCACAAAAAGGATGTGACTCACTTAAAAGTCACCTTGCTTAGCAAGGGAAACTCTGGTTCCAATTGTGATTGTAAGTTAAGGACTACTTCTATATGGTATGCATAATAACCCTGGTAATTAAACCCGGGTTTCTCCTAAATAGTTACAATTGGAGGAGAAAGTGCAGGAGGTGACCTTTGTCATCCTTCCTTTCATGACAGAGAAATGTTGTATCTCAACCTCTTAAGTCTGTGACTTGAAACTAAATTTTATCTCCCCTATGTCCGATCTGTCATAAATGTCATCGACTCATCCTGTTCTAAATATAACTTATGACCAGCTGATTTGGTAACTTTCATGTACTCTGGGGAAGGGCAAGAGCTGAGTAACAGAGAGCATGTTGTGAGATATCAGTGACTCATATTATGGCCTTTTATAACTAAATGGATACGAGACAACAGAGCTGAGAAAATGCTTCTTGGCAATACTGGATTGAATGTACTTGGCTTCTTAGATCATCAGCATTGAAAAGAAATAACTCCATTTTCTCACTATTTAACACGTGTGTGGTCCATGATACAGTCACTCTTTGGAGAACTACATGCAGTCTGAGAGCCAAATACTGTTTCTCAAACATCTCTAGGTGCATGAAAGAATTCTGGGGAGGGAAAATTTACCTCAGAGCACAAGTCATCTTTTTTGGTAGTCTTTCCTTTGAACAACAGGAGCGAAAAATGTGGCAGCTCTCTTTCTCCTTCTGTACAGCTTCCTTAGTGATGGTAGAAGGGTATGATGTCATGAATAGCAGAATGCACTTTTAGTTAGTGGATACAGTTATTTAACTCTTCTTTTTTAATGGATATTTTCAGTAGTGGGATTCAAATAATTTAACAACCGGTTCCCTGCCCTAATGACCAACTGGGTAGGCGTGGCTAGGTGATCATGTGGCTGGATGGAGCTCAGATGATAGTAAGTATGGGCGTACTGCCAAGAACCTTGAGCTGTTATATGGGTTAACCAAGAGGCAGTTTCTGTAAGCAGGGCAATAAAGATTAGGCTAGAAACAACACCAGAATGTTTCCTTCCTGCCTTCCTTACAGGATTAGCCCTGTAAAGTGGAAAAAAAACAAAAGGAGATTTCTTCCAACAATCGGTTTTCTGAACTGCTTAGAAAGCTAACAACCGGTTCTCACAAATAGGTGCAAACCTGTTGAATCCCACCACTGGATACTTTGTGCATAGGATCTGGATGATATTCAGACTGCTTGACTATCGCTGTGTAACATATCTTTTAAGGTTGTAAATCAGAATAAAATGACAAGAAATGAGGGCACGTTGATATAGTGGTTAAGACACTGGGAGACTGTGAATTCTAGTTCTGTCTTTGGCATAAAGTCAGCTGGTGACCTTGCACTCTCTCTCTCTCAGCTCTACAAAGAAGGCAATGGCGAACTACTTCCAAAACCTTGCCAAGAAAATTACAAGGACTAGCCAAGCAGTCATCAAGAATTAACAATGACTCAAAGTGGAGGGGGAACACAGCAATTAAAATCTCTGCTGAGCATACACTCTTAACCTTCATACAGAAAAATCAGTGATTCAAATTGGAAAATAAATGCTTTGTTCTGGTTCACTTGGACATGCATGGGAGAGGGAGTGGTGGAAAATATGTTAGCCATATTGGCTCATTTTGCTATCAAAATGTCAGCTGTCCAAGGAAATAAAATACATAGCAGGAACGTAGAACACTTCCTTTCGCTATGTAAAACAATTGTACAGAATATACTGTATATACTTGTGTACTGTTTCCATTTGTATAGTATGCTGTATGCTAGGGATTGTTTTGTTGTGTTAAGTATTGCGTGCCAGCCTTATGATCTCAGCTGAGTTAAGGGTACCCAGAAAGCCACTATTTCTGCCTCTCTCTAATCATTACTGATAGATGCAATCCAGTCTGACTCAGTAGTCTTGGAACAAAGAGAGAAAAGGCTCTGATGTATTATATTAGCTTGGGATAAATGAGACTGAAGATCTTTCAGAGGCAAAGATACCACTAGACTTGGTGCTGTATTCTTTCAACACTTCCCTTCCGACACTGTAAAAATATTGCAAAAATAAGGAGAAAAAATCTTATTTTTTTCCTTTAAGAATTGCATGTATATTACCAACATTGTCTACCCAATCTAGTGAACTTTGTCTGGCATTAAGTTGACATGCCTGGTTACAGTTTAATCATGGTTGATTTTAATCTAAACTTGTTTTTCCTATGTAGATCCTGACAGCTTCAAGCCACTGGTTAATGCTTTTTATGGCACTTCCAACTTAGCTGGGCTAGCTATGAATAAGTGTCACTAGTTTGTTTGTTTGTTTACAGAATTTAAAGACCACTCAATTCTAAATGACTCTGGGAGATTTATACTTCAAAAATGAGGAACAACAAAGTGAGCAGATTATACATGACCCAAAAAGAAACCATATAAACAAACTTAAAATCTTGCAAGTGCTGAACAACCATTCTATCCTAGACCTGGAAAAGTAGCCAAGTTTCCAATGCTTTCCTGAACGTGGAATAATATAGATACCTCACTACAAACCAACAGATGAATGTTTCTCATTTTCAGCAAGTTTAAGATCTGTGGACTTCAACTCCCAGTTGAAGCTGAAGTTTACACACCTTAAACTTGCTGAGGTTGAAAAACATTGCAATAGATTGTCTCTCTTAGCAATATCAGATGTCAGAGCCTCTAGCCTTGTAGTATTCCACACTGGAGCAACAGTGGGCTTGGGCCCCCATGACTATTGATTGGAATGGCTCACTCAGGTAGGAGCAGAACCATTATATAATTGTGCCAACTCCCAACCCTATTTCTGGATTTCAGCAAAACCATGGGTTTGCTTAACTACTACAGCACAATGACCAGCACAAAAAATCTTGTAAAAATGGTTCCAGTCATGTGATGATCTGATTCACGACTGTCACAAATTACAACTCTGATGGGGCAGGTTCCTTAATGATCGAGGACCAGGATTTCTCAAAGATTTCTAAACTTCAAGAAGACTTTTTTAGGGGAATGGGGGGACAAGGTGAGGAATTGCTTCCTATTTGCCTGGTTTTACCCAAAGATTTTACTTAACCCACATTTCAAAGTTTAATCTTCGTGTTTTATGTTTCAAATTTCCTTTTTTTTTAATCAAATTTAGAGGGCAGCTATATAAGGTTGATTAAAAATAAAATAAAATGCAGCAATTGTTCAAGGGATTCCGCTTAGGAATAAAAATTCTGAATGACTTGACAGCTGTTCAGAAGAATTCCAGAATAACTAAATCACCCATACTGAAGCAAGAAAAATATGATTTGTTTTATAGGATCACATAACACATTGAATTTTGAGGCTGGCCTTCATTAGCGGTAATTGAGCATCTGCTTCTTATATTTGGTGACTATAGAAGCCAAATTTCCTGCAAGTGCTGTTTAATAGCATGCAGCAGTTTTTTGCAGAGTGGCAGAAAAAAAGTGGAAATTATAACCCCTACTGGAGCATGACAGAAGAATCTGATCTTATTGGTATGAAACTGTCTTACATAATGCAAATTCTGCACAGATTGCCTCCAGTTATCTAGAAGGGACAATCAAAATCCAAAACAATGCTATGATTGGAGACCAAAATAGTTTGACCTGGTTTTTGCATTGGTGAAACACACTTTCTTTCAGGCAATTTCAAAACAATTTTTTTTGTAGTGCCAAACAGTAGAGAATGTTATATAGACTCAGCATATATGATTTTATATTTTAAAAATAATAACTGGCATACTAATATAATAGGGATTTTCATAAATAAATAGAAATATATTTTAAATTTGGCAAAAATGTCACATTGCTCAAACATTATATTGTTATATCATGTGATATTTGTTTGTTTGTTGATTGTGATGCATGCATTACTGTCAGTGATGCGCAATATTAAAATATAAGTTTGATATTTAAAAAAACATTTGGGAACTAAATTATCTTACTCTAAAATGAGCACTATTGTGATTCTGCATGCCTCTTGGGGATCATTACTGGAATTTCCCTACTTGCGTATTCTTGGGGTGGTGAACATCGCAAGGGACCTCATTAAATAAGCTATGTCATTGGAAAAGGAAATTCCAGATTTGTATTAGATGCTACTTTAAAGCAGAATCAAAATATCCCTTGCCAAAAGGAATGAGGGTATATTTATTTTTAAAGCAAACCAAATAGAGTGAACCGTCAACATAAATTCCAGTAAATCCACTTTTGTTTTACTGTAGTTGGGTAATAACTGCCCTGTAGTGCAATTTAACTCACCATCATTTTATTGGACTAATAACCCTGCAGTGCAATTCACACTGCTATTTAAAAGTGGATTTGTCTGGTTACAAAAATATTCCTCAAAGTACAGTAATATTCCATTGGGTAACCTGCTTGTTTGCCTTTCCAATTTTCCAAACGCCCTGGTTGGATACAGAAGCTTGTTATTTTGTAGTTGCCCCACAGAACAATCTCAAATGCAATTTTTACAGACAGGCTAAGGCAGGATTGTCAAACTTGATTTCATTAAAGGCCACATCAGGGTTGTATTTGACCTCGGGGGTTGGGGTAGGTGGCCAGGCTGGGCTTGGCCAGCTTGACGTCACTCATGTCAGGGGTGCTTGTGGTAGCCCGAGTGCTCTGCCAGCAAAAATGGGCTCCCAATCTCCATTTTCAGCTGGGACGGCCTCCTGCAACCACCTACCAGCGAAAACAAGGGCTCAGTAGGGTTGCTGGTAGAGGGTTGCAGGAAGCTGTCCCAGCCGAAAATGGAGATTGGGAGACCGTTTTCACTGGCAGAGGCACCCAAGGTCCCAAGGTGGCCCTGCAGGCTAGATCTAAACACCCCATGGGCTGGATTGAGTTTGATACCCCTGGTCTAAGGAATCAAAATATACTTTTGCTTTTTAATTTCTGAAAAGTTGTTTGCCACTGTCTTCTTTCATGCATATGGATTTTTTAAAAAAACTTCTCTGTTTAAACTGTAGCTCTGAGATATCTTGATAATATTCCACTCAAGAGCAATTCAGGGTGGTTGGATGTTAGCCTCTCCTGAAACTCTTAGAATATAGTCCCTTCTTCATTATGGATACCGCCAAATCTTTCTGGATTTCTCGATGGTTTTAGTTGCAAGAAAAAGGTTGGGTGGGGAGGGTTGTTTGAATCGGGAAGCTGTATGTCATCCTGATTTTTGTCCTCTGCAGAGAGCGAATTTTTCAGAAAAGGAATGAGCCTCCAAAAAGGTCTGTTGCTGCAGTGCATTAAGAGCACGGCACTGTAGCTTAGTGATACCCTATGGATGTTTCCCCTAATAAAGGAAGCTCTATAATGCATAATAGGCTGCAGAAAGGTAGGTGAAAAGAGATTTTTATCAGGTGAGGATAGATCTTAGTATCTGTGACAGGAACAAAAACATGAAAGGGCCCACAACAAAAGAGCCGAACCATGAAGAATTCTATAACTAAGTCCTTATTATATTTCCTTCCAATCATCTATCATTGGCTTGTGCGGAAATACAGTTTCCAAGTTGCAGCATGGAAGATAACAGATAATCAGAGTTGGATGGGACCTTGTAGCATTGGAAGGGACCTTCTCATTCTTTCCAGCCTAAAGGAGTGTTAGAAAAAAATTACATAAAGGGACTCAGGATTCTAATTCTTCATCAGTAGGCTTGCTTTAAGCAACCTGAGCAGAACAGGACCACAACTGGGTCAATGACAATTTGTCATGGCCAACTCACCATGGCCAACCTGCCACGGCCAACTCACCTCTGTACATCTCACCATGGCCAATTTGTGGCGAGACAGCTCGCTGCAGGACAAGAATTACCCGAACATCAAAGAAATGGTGGAATGGAATCATTGAAGAAAGGATGCAAAAGGAAGGACAGAATGAAATGTGAACGACAAAAATTAAAATATTTTTTTATTTATTTTAAATGATTAAATTTAAATTGTTAAATTGTCCTGTGGTGAGTTGGCCCGTGGTAAGTTGACTGTGGCGAGTTATCCCTTAGCAAGTTGGCCGTGGCAAGTTGACTGTGGCAATTTGTCCCATTCCAATTACAATTAGGGTGTGGGCATGCTGAGGGGCATGAGGATAAACTTGCAAAAAAAGTGAAATTTGACACGAGGCCAGATTCAGCTGTGCTGCAAAGAGAAAAAAAAACCACCCCATGCACCTGTATGGCAGAGGCAGTTGGGCAACAGCTCCAGATGTTGACTTCTCCATTCTCAGCCATCCTTTGTCTTCTTCTTGCTCTCAAATCCCAGAACAAAAATATTTGAAGGGTTGGAAAAAATTTCAGGAGCCACATTCTGCATGATTTTAACACTTGGCCTATTTTTTCCAGAATGTTGGAAAGGAAATATGTACAGTAAATGGGGGAGGTATTTTCTCATTTGAACTCTTTTTCAACTGGACAGAATGGGATCAGAATTTGGTGCATGAGGAGAAGCTGGCAAAGGAAAGGTCTCTCTGAAAATGGGTTCGCTCTGACCAAGAGTGGTGGAGAAAAACATTCCAGAGAAAGTTCCAACAGAGCAGCCTCTGGGACAGGCAGTCGGGCAATGGCTCAGGATGTTCCTGGCTGTGCCAATCCTGGATATGTAATTCAAAGTGTACCCAGAGTATCTCTCTATATAAAAGCAAAATACCACTCACACATCATCACAAAATCTCCAGAGCCCTAAAGCCTGCAAACTTGAAATTTGGCACAGATGTTCTTCTTGGTTTCTAGGTACTTGCTAAGAAAGGATTTTTCAAAATGACTATCAGAACATTAGTATTTCCTATATTATTATTATTAACATGCTCTGATGCTAAGGAGTTCTACTCCCCTTCCCCACACCTGAAAATAAATCTGTTCCAACTGCAGTTGAGCTAAACCACACCCAGGCTCCTTGGTGTCTCCTTGCTCACGCAGCAAATACTGTTTCAGTTTCTAAACGGCCCTCAACTCTCGCACACGCTGACAGGACGCTAGCCAGATGAATATTGATGGATGCTGGTAGGCAGAGGCAGATTTTTTTTCCCCTTATTATACTTCCCAAAAACTTGCCTGATCACATAGTTTCATAGCAAAGCACAGGTACCCTGCTAGTTTTCAATATGCAAGGATTATACATCCTTCAATGTCATCCATTTCATCTAATCCAGGCAGGGCTCAAAAGGGCTGTTTTAATGAACAAGGAAAAGATGAAAGGATCAAAAGTTATAACATCATTTTTTAATAATTGTACACACAATTATTAAAACTGGAAATTGGGTTTCAAATATTTTTGTTACCGGTGGCACTTTTCCTCCAGGCAAATTTTGGCCTTTGAAAGACAGCTGAATTAGGACCGCAAGGTTCTCTTTAAAAACAAAAAGACCAGTCCATTTGATTTTATTTTTTAAAGGAATTACAAGGTGTTTAATAAGTATATTTTCAACATCTAAGGTTAGCTTTCAGGGTATTTTTAAACTGGAAATAATTTTTCAACAGCGTTTGTTAGATACTTCTAAACTACGGTAGTCCAACCTTGGCAGGTTTACGACTTGGGGTTTTCAAACATGGCTGGCTAGGGAATTCTGGGAGTTGAAGTCCCAAATCTTAAAGTTTAAAAATTCTAAACCATTTTCATATTTTCCACTTGCAGTTTCATCTTACTTTTTGGCCCAAAAGAATGCATACAAAGCCACTTTTTTTTTTAAAATGGAGCTCTTAAAGAGAGTCGAGCACCCACTAAATCTAGTTTTGCTGTCTGAATTATAACAAGTTTTTCACATCTTGCTTTCCTACATAAGCACCCTTGTGGCTGCATTCACATCTTTCTGAGAACAATGGAGGTTAGTTTAGTTTAGTTTAGTTTAGTTTAGTTTAGTTTAGTTTAGTTTAGTTTAGTTTAGTTTAGTTTAGTTTA
>JAOYMU010000192.1:104452184-104462746 GCA_025802295.1 Psammodynastes pulverulentus | reverse complement strand
CCGTGGCCCTCCGCCGGTCCTAGTCCCCCCCATCGTGGGTTTTCCCCCAAGCCCACGCACACCACCCCCCTCCCTCCTTTCTTTAACATTAAAATAAACTTCTTTTGTAGAAAACCCCTAACCCCCCTTCTGGTCACATGCCACCTCTCGGGGTCCCAAAACCCGTCATTAAGGTGGGCCCTCGATAATGGGGAGGGCCATGCCTGCGAGAGGGGGGCATCTCGTAGCAGAAGCAGCTCGGCCCTTGAATACATCCTGTCCAGAATTGGTGGGGCAAAAACGTCCGGCTAGGTCTTCCAGAAAGGTTCCGATGCCAAAGTTCTGGTATGCAGATCAGGTGCCCAAGAAGAGCACATGATTGCAGCTGGAAACTAATATCAGACTGACTTGAGCAGGGTCTTGGAGTACTTCCAACTACTAGCCTGGAATGAGAGTAATTGATACATAGGGCTAAGCTACTGTTAAAAAAAACAACCGAAGGTAACTTACACTTTTGTTAATGTTGATCCTTGAAATAAAATCCAAAGCATTCTTGAATTTGATTGAATTTTGGCCGCATTCCACCACTTAGTTAATGCCCTGTTATAAAATAAATTATTCTCATTGGCAGAAATACGTTGGGACAAGGCCATATATCTGAAATTCAAGAAACAAATTCAAACTACTGCATTGTAGTAATACGGTTTGATTGGGCAAATAAACATGTTTGCTATAAGCATTTTTGGGAGAAGTGCAGAAATAAAAATGATAACGTTGTAAAAAAGAAAAAAAATTATCTGGCATAGAACTATATTGTTTTCCCATTTTGTTGTTAAAAGAGCTTTTTTCTTCTTTATTTTAACTATATCTATATATCTCTATCTCTATCTATCTATCTATCTATCTATCTATCTATCTATCTATCTATCTATCTAAATAGCACCTTTTTTTTACATGTATAGATGAGTTTATAACGGGCTGGTAGGAAAGCGTAAGGACCAGTGTAGGTAGACTTTGGATTTGATGAATTTATACTACTTTTCTCTAGACTATAATGCATTTTCATTTTATTTGTTTGAACATGCAGTGAGTCCCACTTTATTTGTGACCAATTCTGCTAATTTTGTTGAGTGAGGTCCCACACTCCTGTGAGTGAAATCCTGCTGGTTATTATTTTTGCAATCCTTGTTTATTATTGAAATGCAGCAACATCAGTAATACTTTACAACTGCTAAATATATCTGATATCAAGTCTGAGGAAATGGGGGATATTGATTATTGTCACTTTATAATGTCTGCATATTAACTTTGGTATGCTTAAGAGGCCGCATCCAATGGGAATCTCTTTAACTACTTTAAATATTTAGACTTCAGAAATTACTCCAGTGAAAAACAAAATGGAAAATGAGCAGAATGCTATGGGAAACTGTGTGCAGAAACTTAATGAATCAGATGATGAGAACAGTACCAAAATCTCGCAGGTGAACAATCAAGTTAAAATCACAGAAAATGTGAAGCCAATTGTTAACCATGAAGATACTCTGGAGGTATTTTATATATTTCTATGACTTATTCTCGATCATTGTAGCATTAAGTTTGGATAAAACATAAGGAGTTTATAATTTTAAATATATATATATATTTATAAATTAAAACAATTACTAAACAGTAATCGTATACTTGCATCCTAAAAGTAGAATAATCTTATGTCTCCCAAAACTATTGTGCATTTGTGTAGTCATGCATGGGATTGCTCTGTTAGTTACCAACATCAAACTTTTTACTGAATAGTAAATTTAAATAAATGCGAATAATAATTACCTAATTTGTTACTTGGTAACAAATTAGTTACTTGGTAACAAATTTCAAAAATATATTTTTATTATTTCTGTGCAAATAAAATATTATTGCTGCTATTGCTTTTATTTTTATAAATTTGTGAGAATTAATATTAGAAAAAATTCAATCAGCATGGTTAAAAGAAGTCTGGTATAATAAATGTTTCATTTATATAGCCTCAAGTTATATGAGACTTTTGTAACTTACAAATATCTTATATACTATTATTACTAAGTATTCAGTATGGAAAATACATTTTTCACTGCATTTCATATTTTATTAGCCTAAATTAAAACACCCAGTGAGGTAATATTTTTACAGTCTTTGGTGGCAAATTCTCTTCTGAAAACCAGTCCCTGGCCTGTTAAGAACTGGACTACACAAGTGGGATGAGTGGCGGGTGAACGAGCAAAATCGAGACTATTCGTGAAAAATTGTCTTCCACAAAACCCATGTCAGGTGCCAGAAATGTTGGACACTGCTGCTTTAAGGTCTTTGTGTTGATCTAAAAGGCTGTTGAAATAGATTGTAGTTATGTTGACAAACCTGATGTTCATCTTCTTTTACAGGAATCAGAAGAACTATCTTCTGATGAAGAAATGAAAGTAGCAGAAATGAGACCACCTCTCATAGAAACTTCCATTAACCAACCAAAAGTAGTAGCGCTTGGCAATAGCAAAAAAGGTAGGCATTTTGTTCAGTGATAAATGCTTTAAAAAGAGATCTACTTCTCTGAGATGACTAAAGTTGCAAACAAGAGTTTTGCTTGAAAAATAACAAAAATACATTTATACTCACATATTTTTACTTACGCTCCTTCAGTCATTTGTACCTGGATTGCAGCTGTTAGGAAACAAAAGAGATCCCAATGCTGTGTAAAGGCAGAGCTGTATGCTTAAATTTGATTTCATTGCTGTTGCCTTGTATTCTACCTAACTTCTTCCATCTCAATGCTTATTGTTTGGGTTTGTTATAGCTTGTTGTCTTCCACATCCTCAATTTTGTATTAAACTAAATAAGTCAAATCTGCAACTATTTGGGCCAATAGTCCCTACTCGCAGTCACTCATGCCCTAGTCACTTCCCATCTTGACTATTGCAACACATGGGGCTGCCGTTAAGTTAGGTAGTTAAGCATATTTAGTAGGATTGTATGAGACATTCAGAAATGTACTTCAAATAAGTAGAAATACTTTTCTTAGGCTATTCTCCAAACTACAGGGTATTGTGACTTTTCTGCCACTTTACTGGCACTCTGGTGGACATTCCTTTGAGAGGACAAGGTGCTTCAAGCTGCAGGATTGGAGAAGCCTCACTCAATTGCAGAAAGGTGTTCCTCCAGATCAGGGGTGTTAAACTTGATTTCATTGTGGGCTGCATCAGGGTTGTGTTTGACCTTGGGAGGCTGGTGGGCATGGCTAGCTCAACATCACTCATATCGGGGGCGCCTGTGGTAGCCCAAGCGCTCTGCCAGCAAAAATGGGCTCATGAGCTTCGTTTTCAGCTGCAATGGTCTCCTACAACCCTCTGCCAGAAAAAATGGAGCTCATGCGGGCTCCTCCCGAGCTCCATTTTTGCTGGCAGAGGCACTGTGGGCCAGTCCTTTGCTATTTCCAGGGTGTCCCTGTGGGTCAGATCTAAGCATCTCACAAGTCGGATCGGGTCCCTGGGCCTTGAGTTTGACACCCCTGCTCCAGATGATTCACAAAGGCCCTGATACTTGCTGTGAAAAGTCTCATTTAAACTGAATGAATACTATAGATGTACATTTGTATGACTTAATAATATGAATATGCTAAATCAAATTAAATTATTTTCAGATGACAGTAAAGCAGTAGATTCATCATCTGATGATCCCACCCATAACAGCAATCAGAATAATAGCAATTGTTCCTCTCCTTCCCGAATGTCAGATTCAGAATCTCTAAATACAGACAGTAGCCAAGAAGCATCATTGTGTTCTCCAGACAGAGAAATTACCATGACTGTCAATACCAAAATCAGGTTTGAGAAACATTATAGTATAAGACTATTTGATATATTGATAAAATGTTTCTTTTTCCATTTTTCTATCCTCTGCAATTTTGTATCATCTGCAAATTTAATAAGCATCCTCTCTACTTCTTCATAATTGTCATGCCATTTAGGATGCTTAATTAGCTTGCTAATCAGAATATCATGAGGTACTAGCATGGTTTGCTAAAGTCAATGTATATTATGGCTACCTCATTCCTTCAATTCATTAACAAAATAACCCAATCAAAGAAATGCAATAAGATTAATTTGGCAATTTTGGCTTAACCAATCTGTACATTGCATTGTTTTCAAGATGGTGTTAGACTTTATAAATTTCTGAAACATCTTTCTAAATCCCAATGTCAGTCGGATTGAATTTCTGGATATTCCTTTGCCTGTTTTTGAAGAAAGGGCAACATTTCTTATCCTCCAGCTATCTGGCATGTCACAGTTCACCAGGATTGCTCAGAGAAGGGTTCAACTAGGCATTAAGTGGTTCCACTATCTTGTTTTGAAGATTTAAATTCATTGAGAATAAAGAGATAATCCTTGACGATGTTTCTGTTTATCTAAAGCTTTAGATTGCCCCCTCATCATGCAATTCACAATTTCCTGGTGTGTCACATTGTTTGTTCATTAGAAAAGATTGAAAAGATGTTTAATCTCATCACCTTAGATAGGTTTTACTGCTCTCCCTTGTCTTGGTTGTCTGATACCTCTTTTATTTATTTTTTTCTTAAAAACTATGGTTCCCTCTGCTTACCTTGCGGCATCAGGGAAGCTGATATGGTCAAATAAATACATTTTTTTCCTGTGGTGTCTCCTTGTTTCAGTATTTTATTTTTTAATTTAATTTTAATAAAAATATTAAATGAACTATGAAATGATTTAAAATAAACTCTTTAACAATATTTTAAATTGATACTATAATCAGCTTTTTGATTATAAAGTATTTACAATAGTTTACTATATCTTGGTCTGATCACTGTATGAAATTAAATGCAAACTTAGGTAAAATCCATTGAAATCAATGGATCCTGAGTCCAGTTAATTCGTTTCTACCGATTATTAAATCTGGTTTAATGTTGCTTTCTTAAAATGCATTTATCAAATATGGCCATTTTATAAAATTGCTCTTATATTTATGATTGCTTTATTTTACAGGGAAGAAGATGAAAATTCTAACAGTCTTTTACAAAATGGAGAAGTAAATGCTCTGATAGAAGAAAAAATGAACTCTCCAGATAAAATCACAAATCTATCTGAATTCAGTTTAAATATTGAGGAGAGATTAGCTTTAATAGAGAAAGGTGTTGAATTAAACAGTGCCACTGATGAGCCTCACAACATGCATCAGGTCAACAGGAATATCTGCAAATTAGCTGACGAGGGACTGCAATCTAATGTAGTGAATCAAATAAAGTCAACAGAGATGTCAATTAAGGACTTGATAAATGACCATATGAAAGAAGAAATTGAACAAATGGAAAATGAAAATAAATATCCGAATGTTTGCCCTTTAAATAATATCAATGGACATTCTGAAGACATGCCACACTCTGCAGGAAAGTCAGAGCTAAAGAGAAGTGTCACCATTGATACTGATTCTTCTTCAGAAATGTGTCTTTCAAAAAGTACTGAAGACTTGTCTCCACAGAGGAGTGGGCCAGTGGTGAAATCCCATAGCATAACTAACATGGAGACCGGTGCTCTAAAAATCTGTGATATTATAAATGACAGTGGATCCCAGCACCCCAATCCAGCAATAAAATCAGCAGGTATGGCTGCAGATGGAAAAAATATAGTCCGGAGCAAGTCAGCTACTCTCCTGTATGATCAGCCATTACAAGTATTTCCTGGATGTTCATCATCTTCTGATTTAATATCTACAAAAGCCGCAATTAAATTTGATTTGAATCATAATCCTGAAGATACCAATACAGTTAGAGGACCGAATTCTTCACAACCATTCACTACCCCCCAATATAATGTACAATATAGCAGCAATATTGTACCCAAAGACTCTTTGTGGTTCCAGAAACAAAACCCTGTACCTGAACAAAGTTGTATGTCTTCTCAGCGCTTACCAAGGCTGGATAGTACAGAGAGCTGCACTTCTGCAAAACATTCGGCCAACATGAATTTCTCTAACCATAATAATGTTAGAGCGAGTGCTGCCTATAATATGCATCAAAGGATGGGTGGTAGGCATATGGAAATGTGGGCTGTTTCACCAAATGACAGGCATCCTTCTAGTGCAGCCCGAAATACCCTCCAGCGACAGAGTAGTGTGTCTTCTACAGCTTCAGTTAATGTTGATTCTGGATCTTCACGCCGTCCTCTGGTTTCTGAGGGGGATTATTTAACGTATAGGGATTTGCATTCAGCGGGAAGAATCCCGCCAAAATTGTCAGGTCAACAGAGACCTCTTTCTGCAAGAACACATAGCATCGATGGACCAAATGTAGCCCGACCTCAGAGTGCCCGTCCTTCAGCAAACGATATACCAGAGAGAACTATGTCGGTTAGTGACTTCAATTACTCAAGGACTAGTCCGTCTAAAAGAACAAGTCCAAGAGTTAATTCTGAATACTCTCTGATGGATCCTACAGGAAAAAATAAAGTTCCTCATGACTGGAGGGAACAAGTATTACGGCACATAGAGGCCAAAAAGTTAGAAAAGGTAAGCAGTTTTACTTCCTCTTCTTGAATTCAGCAGTGTTTTTTATTAAGCTGGTAAAAGCCTGTCATTTTAAGGTATGTGCAGTACAGTTCAAAATTTCAATAATTTGTTCAGTAATAAACTCACGTTCATACAATAGGTGAGTTAGCTTTAGAATTATCAAACTAAATGTTTTAGTATAGTACACAGTATGCTTTTTTTGGAACGAAGAATTCTAAAATCATCAAGGAAATTATTGCCATAAAGTTAATATTTCATCTAAGCAAATGAAAATCTTTACCATCTTCAGCAGCATGTTTGAAACACGGAGATAATATCCTACTAAAGTGACATAGTTATTACTTCACTGATTATACATTCTTGTAAAGATGAAAAATATGAAATATATATTTATTTCCCACAGGGTTGATAGCAATTTTTCAAATGATCTAATTTTTCTAACGTACTAGAAAAGTGGCAATATACCGACAATCCTCAATTTATGATCAGCCCCTTAATGGATGTTTGAAGTTACGGTGGATTTCCCCAAGGTTACTTACGAACTAAATTCAAAATTCCTGACAGCAGTTACAAAAAGGTCATAAAATCAGTTACATGGTGACTTACTTAACGACTGGTACAACTTATGACCATAATCCGGGGCTCAATTCTGGTTGAATGTCAAGGTCTACCTATTTCTAGTAACACAGAAACTTGAATCTTAGGGTAAATTCAATATAATACATAATATACCTAGTTCACATAGAAATTTAATCAAGCTGGTTTTTTTTTGTTTGTTCCCAGTCTTGACGTATCCTTACACAGATAACAATTCTGTATTGATTTCTGTTGTCCCACTTGTTGCCTTTCCATATTTTTCCAGTCCCCCCAATTATGCCCCCCCAATACAAAACTTGCATTTTCTAGCTTTCTGATACAAAAGTAGAGGATTAGAGGAAAACTGCTGATGTGGTAAACTGTTAAATATAAGACTCATTTGGCCTCATGTATGATATTGAAGTCTATTAGCGAGCCTGCTTACATAAATTCAGTCATCTTTTGACTGTCAGATGGGATTATTTGATACAAAATTTTTAGTTATCTCTTAGAAGTGTTTGGTTCAGGCCTATTTCCCTCAAAATATAGCCTTTTGCTATAGCTTTGTACCAGCTTTGTACGTACATTAGCTTTGTACATTAATAGTTTGACAATGAAAACTGCAAATAAACAGGAAGTTTTAAATGAAGTCAAAATGAAAGGTTTCCTATCTGGTAAACCATACTCTCAGATGTTTTAAATGAATCTATTCAACAGAAATTACAAGAGATCATTGTAAAAACTTTTATCTAAATATAAATTTAAACATTTCCACTATATATTTAAATGTATTAAAAAGTAGCTAAGTTCCCAAGCTTTTTGAGGATTAATGCTACAATTTCTATTAAAGTTAACTTTTTGATTATATAATTATTCAATTTATATGCCACATGACACTCAGCAATTCTCGGGGGTTTACACTTGTTAAAAACATTTAAGAACACACACACATGCATGTTCACACATACCAAGAGAGAATAGTGATGACAAAGAAAACAAAACCCAAAAGGAAGAAAGGGGCATCAGTCATCCTTGCCAAAGACTCAGGCATGTCTCTCTGTGTATATATTTATATGTATTTATACTTGGAAATATATTATGGAATGTAAACAATTATACTATGTGGCTCATATCTATTGATGTTGGTCCGTTCTGGTAGGGATCAACATCCACCTAATGTGTCTGCAACAATTATATCTTGGAATGGAGGAATGCTTTTCTTGAATATTTATTTCTAATGTTGGATGTTTCAGGTACTATTTACCTTTAAATGAAGATTTGCAGATTGATCTGAACTTTATATATTACTGCTGGGCATACTGTCAGCCAGTTGTTTAGTCTGAATT
The DNA here is from genome assembly GCA_025802295.1 of Psammodynastes pulverulentus. NCBI lineage: Eukaryota > Metazoa > Chordata > Lepidosauria > Squamata > Psammodynastidae > Psammodynastes > Psammodynastes pulverulentus. The sequence continues at coordinate 104,454,308 of JAOYMU010000192.1, read as the reverse complement.
TGGCATTTTTATCCACCTATCAAGTCCTTCCCAAGGACCTGGGATAGGCAGGTGTTGTTTGATGATATTGTGTTGTTGCAAGATACAAGCTGTTCAAAGTAAAACAGCCTTTTGCAATTGATCGATGGGTATTTTGTCAATGCTGATGATGTTCAAGTGGTGCTCCAGAGATTTTGGGATTATATCCAAGGTTGCTATTATTACTGGCACTATCATTACTTTCTTTTCTCATTCTACTTCTGTTTGCAGGTCTTTTTATATTGTGATCATTCTCCAGTTCTTTTTTTTAAATATCTGTTGTCTCCGGCTATTGCACTATTACCCAGACTATTTTGTCTGTTACTGACAATTTTTAAATCTGGGATGTTATGTGGCAGATGTTTATGTATTGAGTTTTAAAATCCCAGACCACTTTAGCTTCTTCATTTCTTATGATTTTTTTCTGTTTTGTCAGCCCACCAATTCTTGCTTGCAGGCAAATGGTATTTCTTACAGATCTTCCAATATTACCATTGTTGTTATTTTGTCATGTCATGGTTTGTAAATGTATATGGAGATTCTCAATATTTGGTTTGTAGTCAATCTGTGCAGCCTTCTTGCAACGGCTAATTAAGTGGGTCCATTGTTTCTTCAGCTTCTTTGCAGAGGCAGCTCTTGCTGTTTATTGCTGTCTTCTCAATTCTGGCTTTATATGCATTTGTTTTTGATGTATTGTGCAACCATAATTAGCTCCTCTCTTTCTTCAACTTCATGCTCTTAGCTATTACCAGACCTTATTGTTATCTGCTTTGCCTGCAATTTTTTATATATTAGCCCTATAATGCCTTGCCATGTCTCTTTTCTAGTCTTCATTTGGTCAGTCTTTCTAGTTTGATCTGTCCAGTATTCAGTAAGCCTTCCTCCTATAGTAGGTTCAGCACATCTTCACTGCCCTTCAGATAGATATTCTTCCAGTGCCCTTTTTTTTTCTTTAACTGCCTGGTGTATTTGCAACATTCCACACCTACTTATTTTCCTTGGTAAGTGGAGTCTTATCAACATCACTACATGGATGAAGGTCATGATTCATTATCATCATTTTTTTGGCCTTCCCATCCACAATTTTTACTTCTGTATGAGTCTAGTCCACTATTCCAGCTATGTATCTAATTATTGGAATTGCCAAGTGTTAATTGATGGTATTTCCTCCACTGAGTTTGGATTTGATCTTCATTCCTGTTCTATATTCACTTTTAACCTTCTTGTTGAAGGTTAGAAGTGCTTCTAATCTTTGCTGTGCTTAATATTGTCAGCTTGAAGAATGACAAGATCCTTGAAGTATGCTATGTGTAGTGACTATCTTCATCCAGACTTTTGATGTTATTTCCAAAAGGAATTTTGATTTCTTCAGTTTTTCACTACTTTCCCCCTATTGATCCTCACTTAATGATGACAGCAGGGAGTGCTGGGACTGCCATTGTTAAGCATTGCTTTGTGACAAAAATTCTGGTCTCAGTTACTATCATTAACCAAGGACTACTTGTAATATAACTCAAGGTGGAAAACATACTTAATATTCTTGCCTTCTGTTTTCCTCACAACAATCTTGTTGAGAAGGTTGGGCTGAGAGAGAGAGTAACCCAGTATAAGTAAAATACACAAACATCTAAACACAGGAACTTAAAAAAACCCCTTGCTTTAAATCCAGCCAGTTAATAGTATGTTTGAGGAACATGAGACTGCTGTAGACGGCCATCACCTTTTTGTGAATTTTATGAATTTTTGATAGAAAGTCTATTTGCTTTAGATTTGAATAGCAATAGCAAATTTCTTTTCCTCTATCCCTCCCCAGAATTTTGAGAAAGGATGGATATTTTCTCTCCCTCTCATGCACAATATCGTGTTTAATTTATGCCTATCTTCACTTGAATTACAAAAGTATTTTCACTATGTAGTCTATTTTAGTTTTCTCCCTCAGCAGTACGTTTATTAGGGAAGGGAAAGCAAGAAAAAAAATTCTTGGAAAAAAAAAAACACAGAACGGGCCATATTAAGAATGTTTTGAGGGTCTAGAGCAAAAATTGGATTCTCTTGAATGTTATATTGGTTTAAAGTGCTCATACTGTTTCTAAGTTTTATATCATA
>JAOYMU010000192.1:104430642-104452084 GCA_025802295.1 Psammodynastes pulverulentus | reverse complement strand
TATAGCCACAAAATTAGGATGGTATTTCAGGCTGACTGCTGTTGCCTAGCCTACAAAAAGATTGACATTTGGTTGTTTTTTTAAAATCTTTTTAAAAATACCATAGTTTTAGGAAATAATGGAACTGAATTAAAACAATTAATTGTAATAGTCTAGCACAAACTATTTTGAGCGCAGCAGGAAGCAAGCAAAACAATTTATATTAGTTCAATAAAACTCATAAACAATAACCAGCAAAAAAACAAACAAACAAAGCCAAGATATTTCTTATGGCTATAGATTTGGGAGAAGCTTCTTCCTAATACATCTGAATATATTTAAGGTTTTTTGTTTTGGGAGCTGTGCTGTGACCAATAAGAAGCTACAGCAATAACTGTGCAAAATGACTTCATAGTAGCTCAGGATAAACTGTGATGATGAAATCAATATGTTTCTTTATGGACAAGGTCTTTGAAGTCAGAGTAATCTCTTTTAATCAAAGTAATCTCTTCACTGCAATATGATGTCCAAACCAGTATATTTAGAAACAATGATATTCTTGAAGGCATTTAAGTTTCCTAGCACTATCTTTACAATCTCAAAATGCATTAAATCATTATATTTTGTTAGAGACAGGCTTGCTTTTCTTTCGTGCTAGAGCTTAATACCAATTCTTCAATCTTCGTGTATTGTTGTCTTTTCTAGGTTGGTTCTTGTTCCATTAGTTCTTAGAGACCACTCTGAGTAAACCTGGTTTTAAAGGATGATTAACAAGTTTTCCTTCTGAGGAATTTTTCTGAAGCAGCTTTGTTCATTATGTTTTGATTATAGTGGAAGTACTGTTAAATAGCACTTGGGGATATTGATGTTCAATTTAAATCTGGTTCCCAGTTTTATAGTTTGTGTGGCCTTTTCAAAATTGATTGATGCCAACCTCTCATCTATTTCAGTGCTGAAATTCCATTGGGCTTTCACTTTGGACACATTTGTTGTTTTTTTAGATTTTTATCTTGCCTTGTTATTGTTGTAGTGCTGTACTGTTTGGGTGTTACAAAAATGTCCCCCTTCATCAACTTATACAAGTTTGGGGAGATAAGTGACTGAAATATTTGACCCATTTGTTGTTTTATTGTTTGGTCTGCGAGAGAGAACTTAAAACAATTTTTAAACAAACACATTTTGTTGATTTGTGTGTCTTTTGTGGAACTTGTTAATACAAATTTTCCAAAATTAAATTTTGAGCCATGCCTTCCTCAGTACCATTAGATGAGGAGGGCTGTAAATTATATGCCTCGGAAAGGAAATATTCATTCATTCTTTCATTCATCCATCATTATTCATAGAACTCCACTAAATTTTCCCTTTAATATTATATTCCATACTGAAATCTGAAAGCTTTTCTAGAAGTAATAAATTAAATTCTTGCTCTGTCTCTTAGTCAAACTTTTTATTTCCCTTCTGGGATTAAAAAAAACCCATGGAAATCTGCAGCCCATTTAAAACCATCCTTCATATACTGTGTGCCAAGGACTTGTTCTGGATACCAAATTTCATGTGGTATCAGGCCTTAAAAATGAGCCTGTCCATTTTGCTATAATTCTTTCAGTACTTGAAGGATCTTGATTTTTACCCGTGTATCACGAAGTAAAATAGTACTGCAATAGGAAAAAGAATAAAGCAATAAAATAAAAATCCTGAGCCTGAATCGTCTCTTTGGGGATACAGCAGGGTTACTGCCCTCCTTCCATACTTTCCAACATGCAGTCCTCTCCCACCACCTACTAAAAAGCCAGATCTTCTGAAAGACTGGGGTCGGGTGAGGGGCTGTCTCTCAAATCCCTGGTGAGAGGGTACTTCATAATTTAGAGCAGCCTCGGAAAAAGCACACTTCCAAGGTCTTACTAGATGGCAAGATTTCAGGAAGAGGATCTGGAGCATGCCGCCCACTCTATCTGGTCTCGTGGGCAGATGGGGGAGGCGGTCCTGGCAAATGAATGGGCATATACTGTGCTTTGTGTGGTGATTATGTCAGACATAGCATGTTCAGTTGTATTGTGAAAAATCACATGGCATGTAACTGAGATTTTGTATTCACAGCGGGACGGTTCTTTGTTTGCATGGTTATAACATGATATGCAATCTGTGTGTCTGCACTGACTTCGTGTATAACATGTCTTGTGATTTATGCATGCTGCACTAATCTCTGTTATCTGTCCCCTCTTTATTCAGAGCATGCTGTCACGGTCCTTTAATTCCAATTATGCTCCAGTTAGCAACTTTTACTATGGCAGCTCTAGGGATCTGCATGGCAGCCAGGGCAATATTGCTTTGAGTGTTGCAGACGGAAGAAGTTCTGGTGTTCCAGTTCTTCGTGTGAGTACATTCCTAATAAAATGCTTGTTGGAAGGAAATTGGAAATGACTTGCAATTGAATTTTTGCAATTCGTGAAATCTTTACTATGTTTGATTTTATTCAGTACTGTAATGATTTTAAAAGGTAACGATTTAAATAAGAATGCATGAATCCACCTGTCCCCTTAATATTACTGCATTTCCTGCTCTGAGCCAAATAGCAGATCATCTTCTGATTTTAAAAATACTCATTGGCATGTTTTAGTCTGTGGGATATTTTATGTATGGAATGGGTTTGTTTGTTGCGTTGGCAGATGACTTGAAAGATTTTGATGAAATATAAACATACAGGTTATGACCATAATTGAGCCCAGAATTTCCATCATGAAGTAATGCAGTCATAAGGCATGGTCACATGACCACATTGTTCAGTGATGATAATGCCAGTTGCCATTGTTAACTAAATCCCACCTAGTCATTACAACACACTCTGACTTAGGCCCTTTTCCAGCTTTGTCCCAGTCCCAGATTTCACTAAGATAAGGGGCTGCTTCCTCTTCAACTACCCGTTGTGCCTATCTCTCCCCATCTCTCTGCTCTTTTGGCTACCCTGCATACCAAAGGTCTTGCCACCCTTCAGCTGATCTTCTCTTGTTTTCTTCCTCCCACTATTGGCCAGGTGTACCCGCCTAGCCCTTTGTAAAGCAGCTGCCTTCTTCCTAAGGGCGATGTGTCCTTGTCCAAATTGCAAGTTTGTGAGCCTTCTTGTGAGTCTTTCCAATTGGAAGAGCATGAACAGCTGTTTAGGCCAGGCACATCTTGTGAAGGTTAGCCGTGGAGCACAGGGTGGCAGGGCTGGCTGAAGCAGTGAAGTGCAGGGCAGCTAAAGAGCAGAGATGCGAGAGGATATGGGTGGGAGAGTTGAAGTTACCTGTAGTCATAAGTATACCCAAATTCACATGACAACAAGGGCACTGAAATAACTGTAACTTATAGGACCCGGCATAGCTACCATTTGTTCAGCACCACTATGATTTTAAACATAAATACATAGCCTCTTGCTTTGAATTTCTTAAATAATTCAACTTTATTACAAGTTGATTCTGAATTATGAGAGGGATTTTTTTTAAATTTCAAAACATAAATGTTTTTATGCAAATAAATATATTTCTTTACATATTCATGTTTAGAAGTACCGGTAGTAACAGGCTTGATTTATAAATTTATTTATTCACAGATTAAAGTACGGTATATATAATAAAGATTTTGCTATCTTTCTTTTTTTTTTTTTGATGGATATTCTCATCTACACCACATTTTTACAAGATTCCTTTAAATCTGCTCTTGGTGGTTGGGAACAGTCTGGACTGGTTCTTCAGCCTATATAACAAAGAAGTTCTGTTACATGAATAGAAGTTCTCTTGTAATATTAGATGTACTCTAGTATAAGTAAGGTTGAACCTACTTTCCTGTCATGTGTTCGTCTGATTGATCTAATCAGATTCTTTCATCTTATTGATCAGATACGAATGTGACTATCTTTTATGCTTCCTGCCTTCCATAAGTAATCTGCTTTCAAGTCTGGATTGCTTCTCCATGCACAGCACTTTAAAAATATGGCCTTTCGAGTAAAAAAAAAAATCCAGTTCTCACTCTAGTCCTCTGTCACATTGACTAGGCAGATTTCTGATTTCTATCAGTATATTTTCTCTTTCTTTCATTTTTGGCACCAGTATAATTTTTAGACATACTATGATGCCACATATTCACTCACACCACGTCCACTTCTAGTTTCTTTTATTTTTTCATCATATTTTTTTGCTGTCTAATTCAGGGGCGAAACTAACTATGAACTTCTGTAATTTAATAAAACCATATTCTTCATGTGTAGCTTTTGTCTGTAATTTGATTTCTTATATTGCTTCCCTGAGTAAAATGCATCTGATAGATCCAACAGTTCAAGGACTTTCCTTTTATTTTAAACTGAAGCACCAATTGCAGCAGTCATTGAACTGCAGGTCCACTTGTCCAAAGTCATGCTATATTTCAGTTCCTAGGAAAAAATAAAGAACAAAGCTGCTATTAAGAGGTACATTTACAAACTAAATGACATAATTTGTAAGGCAATATCCAGGAACGAACTTGTGAGCAGCTTGAAAAAGTGTTAACTTGCTTTGGTACATAGCAGAAATCTTTACATGCTTTTATTTGAAATTTTCAGCATCCCCAAACATCCAATCCAGTAGAGGAGGATGTATTCATTTCTGGACAGCAGAATTATTCAACTGCCACACTTGGTCTGAAAGAGGCTGTTCCAGATACCATTAAAAAACTCCCTGTGCAGGTAATAAACTGTACGATTCATTAACCATATGTGACTGTAATGTAGTAATAGTAATTAGTATTGTTTAAATGATAATTTTACATATATGACCTTTAAGCTCATGTGCTTTACTTTCGTCTCTTTCTCTGCTGTTGCCAAGTAGCAGATTTTTTTCAGTTAAGCATTCTTCTTTTCAGTAAAATATAAAATTATTACCTTTGTAGGAACAAAGTAGATACTCAATGCCCATGAGAACTAACAAATAATAAGTAATAATAGCTGCCTATCATGGGACCTTGGGACAGACTTGATAGGTGGATAAAAATGCTAAATCCAGTCTAAACATCTGGTGGCTGACGGTGCGATGAACCATAATAATAACCATCAAACAAAAACATCTGCCTATCTCTGATTCTTGTGAAGGACTTGTCAGTGGATAAGAATGCCAAGTGTAGTCAAAATATCTGGCTGACTCTGAACCATTATAATAATAATATGTCCCTGGGCATTAGCATCTAGTCTCTTATCAGTCTGGTAATGTCCATGGTATGCATTAACTCTCTGCCTCCCCTTATTTACCTAATCATTAAAGTAATTCAAATTTTAAACAATCTGGTGAAGGATTTCATTATGATTATGACTCCAGTGATGTCATAAGAAGTTGAAAAGACAGACTGACAGTCAAAAGTAGGACTAGAAGCAATGAAACATTGGACTGCTTTTGTGCTAGCTGGGGAAAGTGACTCATCTGTAAAAAGGACAGAGCCAGTGTAGGTTTATGCCAAGGGATTTTCAGGAGCTGATCTGAGGAAGAAAGTACAGGCTGGACACTGTTTTAAAAAAGAGAAGTATATGACCATAGCACTCTTGCCAATCTTCATCTAGAGTGGAGGCTTAGTGCTATTCAGATACTTATCAATTTATAAGGGAAACAGGAGGGAGAAATGGGCAGATTTGATATATTCTTTTGGTTTGTGGGCAGCCACAGCAAATTTAAATCAGAGCAATCAGAGCTAAGCCTATCTCAGTGCAAAGAAAATTAATCACAGCTTATTTTTTATAAGTTGTACATTGATGAAAATCCTGCTGCCAGTATTGTACCAGCTATAGGTAATAACACTTCTAAGGACACATTAGCATTAAGCTAAATATCAGAGCTAGATGATGAGCCCAAGCAGCATTGTATGAGATATAAACTGATATGGAGAAAATGAAGGAAGTGAGAGCCAGCTAGAGTTCCTGGAAATGCTGGCTAAAAAGAATTAAGTCAAGTGTTGGACAAGTAAAAGATCAAGAAAAAATTAATAGCACAGGAAATTTACATAACAAAAACTGATGATAAAAATATTGTCCACCAATGCTAAACTGAGTAATATAATCAATGAGGGAACTTTTTATTTAGATGTTTATTATTAGATTTTTATTGCACGTTTATTATTTTAATTTGAGCATGAGGTGGGTTGGGCTGACTGATTGTCCTAAAGCAGGGGTGTCAAACTCAATTTCATTGAGGGCCATACCAGGGTTATGTTTGACCTTGGGAGGGCATGGTTGGGGTGGGCGTGGCCAGCTTGATGTCACTCGTGTCGGGGGTGCCTATGGTGATCTGAGCACTCTGCCAGCGAAAAAGGGCTCCTGAGCTCCGTTTTCGGCTGTGACAACCTCCTGCAACCCTCACCTAGTGCAAACAGACCTTGGGAGGGCTTCATGTGGCCCTCCTGAGCTCCGTTTCCGCTGGCAGAGGCACCATGGGCCGGTCCTTCGCTGTTTTCAGGGTGTTCCTGCGGGCCAAATCTAAGCACCATGCAGGCCGGTTTTAGCCTGTGGGCCTTGAGTTTGACACCCCGGCCTAAAGTCATCCAGCTGGCTTTCATACCTAAGGTGGGACTAGAACTCACACTTATATTACAAAATACAGTATGCATAGACTTTTATCCAAATGCAAAGCCTTCGCTCTGAATCAAGTTTATTCCTCAATGGATTTAGAGATATTTGAGGTAATCAGACCAATAATACAGGTACAACAAAATTCAATAAGACTTATCCTTTATTTGCTTTTATCCAATGGACAAAATCTTGCCAAATTGTAACTCTCTACCCTAATAGATATATCTGGAGAGATTCTAGGGTGTGGTTATTCTGAATCTCTTTTTCTTTTCCCATCCAACATACTCCTCTAACTTCTGTCATGTAAAAATTCAGTACTTTTGTAATAACCCATTGAATTAAGGTCAGTAAGAATTCAATTTACTTTAATCAATTGGACTTTGTTATGTTACTATATGTATATCTTTCTAGAAGTAAGTTGATAGAAGGAACCCCATATATCTAGAGAATGTTGTACTGCAATTTCTAGCATTTATCCATTAACCATGATAGCTGAGGCTGCTTAGAATGCTCAATTTCCACATATATTCTGTCTCATTGAAAAGTCTGAAAACATTTATGAATATTTGAGCTTGTTGGCTTTGTACCAAGGTTGTGGCTATATCCCTGGTTTAGAGGAATTTGGTTTTATTCTTGTCAAGTCCCTTCACCATCTTTAAACTTTCTGCTTTCTTTGTACTGTTTGTATTAATTTACAGCAGTTTTTGTTAACATTGCTTATTCAACCAGACCCTCTATTAAAAAGCGCACTAGAAGTTAATAATTAGGTGATTGTTGCTTCATTTTCTTTGGAAATGAAACGTATCTGAGAGATAATGGGACCATGAAATACATTAGCAGATTCTCAAATGTTTTATAATTTTAGAGCTTGATTGTCAGTAAGAATAATTCCCAATGGTGAATAGATTTGCTATTTAGAAGTCATAAAAAATTATATTTTATTATAATCTATTGCACATTAAAAATACAGTGTTTGTTTTTGTGCATGCATGCTTGTGTGTAAAAATAGAATAGCTGAATAAATCAACATATATTCTTGCTGGTGTAAACATTAACTTAGAGATGTTTCATTTATTCAGATACCTTTGATGAATGGGCAGATGGGTCATTCCTCAAGACCTCAGCCAAACTATAGTCAAATCCACCATGCTGGACCCCAAACATCGGTGGGAAGACATCCTTCCAGAGAGCAATTGATCGATTATCTGATGCTTAAAGTTGCCCATCAGCCTCCCTATAATCAGCCTCAAGGTCCAACCAGACAATGCCATGAGGTATCAAAACAAGAGGCAAGGGAGACATTTCTATTTTATGGATCAGTTAATTGATTATGGATTTCATCCCATCATTAGATTTAACTGCAATTCTGTTTTGCTGATTTCTTTCAATGTGGCCTCTTTCAGGCTTACAAAAACAATAATGGCTTTATTATCACAGTACTAGTTTATTTTCATAAACATTACTTAGGAATGCTGTCAAAATTTTAGATACATTTTATTTATTTTAAAGAGCTAACTTTTGACATAAAAGTTCCCTTCAGTGTAGTTTACAAAAGTAATATAAACAATACCTCTAAAATAAATAAACAAAACATCAACTGTAAAAATAATATCCCTAACATATTCAAGATAATTGGGTTGATTATCTTCATTTTCATGATGTTGAATATGTAAGTAACTGGCTTTTAAAGAGGATGTTTTATATTTTAGATTCGAGTAAGAATTGAAAAAGATCCAGAACTTGGATTTAGTATATCAGGAGGAATTGGGGGTAGAGGAAACCCCTTCAGACCAGATGATGATGTGAGTTATTAATTAAAAATATTTTCTTTAAATGAATGTTTATCCTTTATCCATTGAGGCACTGTTTACCATTTGAAAAAAAAATGGAAAATACAAATATTACAAATATATTGATGAATTTGTACAAAGACATCAATCTCAATACACTTATTTCTGTGCTTATTTCTCATTAACCTTTTATAACACAAACTTTTCAGAATGTCTTCAAATTGTCAGGATTAAAATACTGAAATGATATTTGTTATCTGTTATAATCAGAAAATTCTGCTTCAAGAAGGTATTTATTTTAAAATAAGCTTTCTTTCACAGTATGGTAAATCATGCTATTAAAATGAAGGCGGTGTTTTAGGTGTCTCTCAACCATTTGTTTAGCCACTGTTTGAAAATACAACCATGGTGAACGAAAGAATGGTAGTTCTGATCGGTCAGAGTTGTGGCTGTCCCAGCACCCCACAGTCACGTGACTGTCATTTCCAACCTTCCCTGCTTAGGTTCCCCAGAAAAACAATGGGGAACCAAGCAGGGAAGATTGCAAGTCATTGGCGTAAGTCTTCCTCACTCTCTCCAATATTTAGAAAATAAGCATACTTTATGGCTCTCTAAATAAACCAATTTAACTGTAGAATCTGTCATACTATTGAAAAGACTTAGCAGCCTAGTGGAACCTATAGATGCCAGATAACAAAAATCTATGCCAAAGTGATTCCTGTAGGTCAGGGGTGTCAAAACTTAAGGTGCCCCATTTTGGTTGACTGGTTCTGCAGGAGCCTTACGTCCTGTCTCTCTCCCTCCCCCGGCCTGTGGAAAACTACAATGCTGATTCAACCTTCGAAGAAATCCAGTTTGACACTCCTGTAGGTTGATAAACCTAGTAGTACAGCTCCACCCTTTTCAGAATCAAGGAGATCAATTACCAATGTAATTAATGATCACCGCTCTGACCAATAAGGCTTTTCATTCGGCTTCAGCAAATCTATGCACTACAATTACCCCCTGGCACTTGATAAATAGCCAATTCCTTTCCCATAGTTTTGGAGTGGAAGAATTGTATTACTTAAAACTGAGGGGAGGCTTGGGAATGTTTGGAAGTTTTATGATAGCTTCCTGGTCAGGAGCTTTGCCAAAACAGAAGTAAAAGTTTTATGCAGTAGAAAAGATTTGAAATATTAACCAATACTACTTGTGTGGTACTGACTGATATGGTCTAATATTGTAATATTTACGTTGGGTTCACTTCAATTCTTTATTTTTATTACTACCTAGTTAACACACATTTTGTATCAGAAACAAGTATAAATGTAATATTATTCAGAGATTGGGCTGCAGAACCCCACATATCCACTAACTGCCCTCCTTATACTCATGCCTTCCCTTATATTTGAAACATTTTTTGTTCAAAATAATATAGCCAGTTGAACTCTGCTTCTACTGTTAATACCTATCCAGTACAAAGACATGTTTATTATACGATGAATATCACTTCTGTTTTCGTTATCTTGAAGGGTATTTTTGTGACTAGAGTACAACCTGAAGGACCTGCGTCAAAATTATTACAGCCAGGAGATAAAATTATTCAGGTAATGTAATTTAAAGTATTCATCAGTTATTTTCAACAATGTTACGCTTTTGTCTACAAGATTCTCCCAGTTTTCTAAGTTTTATCTGTTTTCCCCCTTCTGTAGATAATTTTAAAAAAATCTATTAAGATACTCTTTTTTCTATCACATATTGTAAACCATCCTGAAAAAAATACTGAAGGCAGCATACAGATTATTAAAAATGAATAATTGTATGTAAAACATTGATTCCAAATAAAAAGGCGGAAGAATTATCATTTTGAGTCTTATTGCAAAATAGTACAGTATTTGGTAAAGTTTCCAGATAAAATGTTTCAGTTAACCATTTAACATTTCAGGATTTGGTAGTTTATAGTCTTAGCTGTAATAATGATTATGATTTTGTTAATTCAGTTCTTAGAGGTAGGAAGGGATAGTGGCTGTGACTGTATGTTGAACATATGAACATGTTTGCTCTTTTGTATTCCTCCTCCATTGGCATGTCATTGGAACAACAACAAAGTTTTCTAAAAATTGTAAATTAGAATTTCATTTGAATGGTGTTAAAAGAATAAAGTTCAAAAACAAACTTTAAAAACTTATTGAAAACATTTGCTTTTAATTTATTAATGTTTTTGTTTCTTTCCAGGCTAATGGATATAGCTTCATCAGTATTGATCATGGACAAGCGGTATCTTTACTAAAGACTTTTCAGAACACAGTGGAACTTACTATTGCTCGAGAGCTTTCTTAAATACTGTGGAGAAAGAGGAAATTCTGTGTACTTTTTGAAGGACTTGTGGAAAACTTAATATTTTGACTATTTTTGTATGCAAAACTTTTAAAACTATGTACAGTAATAAAATAATGAATTTGTGGTTATGGGGAAAAACCACTGTAAAGAATATAAATGAAGCAGTTATGGAAATGCATCTGGTAATTAGAGCTAAATTGTTTTAAGACAGTGTAGCAATCAAGGATCACTCCTCTAAGAACAAACCTGTAGTGTATTTTGTACAGATGGTAGGTTTATTTTGTGGATAATTCATATACATTAAAGAACTTTGTGTACAAGGAGCCTCCATTGTAGCCAGTGGACAGATGGCAGGGCTTTCTGTCCTATAGCAGTTTTGTTGCCTTTAATTTTTCATTTATTTTTAGAATCGTTGCTGAAACCACTTCGGTAGATATTGGTAAGAAATTTTAAAAGTTGGCTTTGCAATGTGCTTATTGTATAGATGAATTGGTAGACTGAAAGTGGACTGATTGGATTAAATTAAAAGGCCAGGTAAAAATATGAAATAAAAAGAAGGGGAGAGGAACTTAATGGAAGAATCTATATGTACCAATTGAAAAAAATGCAATAAAACATGAAGGGTTTTTTTTTAAGGCAGAGTGAATAAATATACTTCTGGAAGTTCTATAGGATTGGTTCATATCAAATCCATTGCCTGTCATATTCTTATGTGTAATTTAGTTTTGAGTATTTTTAATCACACATTTTTTTAAAAATAATTATGCTATGGAGTTGTACTGAAAAGGTACTCTCATTACAAAACTTCCTGGTTTATATAAAAGGATCATTTTCTTTTGCCTTGTATGAAATGCTCCATATTCAAATTATTTATACATTTTTGAAAAGAAACTGAAATGGCCAGTTTTTGATGTGTTGCCTGTAATGTGTGATGATGCATAGACACAATGAATTTTAACATGTGCATGTTCTGAATAGAAAAGCTGTGGTCTTTTTGAGGAGGCTTATGATACCGCGTCATATGAAGATTGGGCTGCCCCAGAATAAATGATTCAGAAAGAACTCTTTATTTTCATTGGCCTTCAACCGCCTTGTGAGACTAAATGGAAATACTATTATGGAGCTATAACCAAAGCCAGGTTATGGGATGCTGTTGCACAGCAATAGAAGGTTGTTCCCTATTGTAAAGGGACGGGTATTTTGGGCCTACCAACTTGTATGATCTTCTTCAAAGGGCTGTTCCTACAGGTGACATTAAATGTGAACTCGACACTTCAGAGTCATTAAAGGATTTCTAACTATATTAATGTAAGAGTGATTTATTACAAGCTGCCTTTTGTTTATTATTACTTGCATAAAACATTGGATTATAATTTTGTTTATGACAAATGTTTATGTTCTTCATGTTCATGATGTAACAGAATAATATTGCCTAATTCACAAGATAATAAGTAATACATAGTTATTATGGACCACAGAAAAGTGCCATAGAAGACAGTAACTGTTTTTAAAAGTGAATGATTAACCCATCATTGGAAAAATATTCATTTAATTGAAATTTTAATAGAAATCAATAGTTTTAAAAAGAAATTTAGCAAAGTACCAATCTGTTAAAGATTTTGCAAAAGCATACTTGAATGGAAACTCCACATTGTTAGCTCTCAGCAGTTTTTAAATACCTAAACTCAAATATTGCACTTCACTTTCCAACTGAATATTGTAATGCATATAATTCTTATTTTTAATTGAAATCCTTTAACAACTCTTTGTGCATTAACTTTAGTTGATTTTATTAAAATTTACATAGGCATTGTTTTTATATTAGCAGAAATGTGCTGTATTTTGGTAAAATTCACATTTTTTGTGTGCTGTTAATCTTTTAAAAACATAGCTATATGGTGACAAGCTTCAGTGTTGCTATTTTATTTACAATTTATTCAGTGATTCATATTCATTGCTTTTAAGTATGAAATTCAGTCTTTTAATAAAGAGAATATAAAAAACAAAATCATAATTATATGAAAGATGTTTCAAAACTGAATATGGATTCATTTTATCTTTGCATACAAGACGTAAGAATGAAATGTCCCAAAATATTGCATTTTGTATGAAATGAAAAATATTTCTTAAACTAAATTAGAAATTCATTTAAATAATTTTTGTTAAAAACATTGCCAAAATTTTTCATTGTTTAAAGTAACAGTGCAAGAAAAAACTGGTGCTTATTGTCTGTTTGCAAGGAAATAAAATTCTGTTTAAAGTTATTTTGTGGGGAAAAAAACATTGTCAGAATGTATGTTTGAGGAGAGATTGTTGAAAAAGAAGCTCACCGAAAGAGGAAAACGTTTCTTGAAGCCATGGATTTCTAATGTTTCTCATTTTATCAAAATATATCTGGAAATTTGATGGAATAGATACAGAATGGATCATGTTATCAATTCAGGTTTTTTTTTTGTAACAGTTCTTTAAAGAATCAGTTTAAGTGAAATTTTTGGAAAAATTCCCACATATTTATTGTGTAAATATTTTTTTAATATTTTTGACTGGAGTTTAAAAATGTGTACATACTTGAACACATCTGTGAACACAATCATAGCAATAAGGGACACACAGAACCAAGCCTTTATCATTAATTTGCTGTATACTACTTTTTAAAATAACTATTCCCTTGTTAGCAGCTCTGTAATGTTTTTATTGATCAGCATTTATTCAGCATTCCAGTTTTTTTGTATATAATTAAATTGTTTCTGGAGTAACACATGAGAATAGATAATAAACTAATGCTCTTTAAATTTATGTGTACTTTATTGGTTTCAATTTACATCAGTCTTAATTTTTATAAATTGTTGAAACTTACCCCTTGGAATTTTTAAACTTTTTATAATTTATTTGAATTAAATAGGATGTATGAACACGTCATTTCATACTGATTTGCATTTGATACTGATTGCTATTCCTGAAGGTAGGTAGGTTAAGTAGGTAGTTAGGTAGACAGACTGACTTTTAAATGAAATTCATAGCCATTTATCAATGGCAACAATTTAGAGAGGATGCTTTCCAGGTCTCAATTATGCTTTTTGGGAGCTCTATTTACATAATTATTAACATAAATCCAACGTTAATTACTAATGAGAAGTGTTGCAAGCCAAACAAGCAGTCCATTGTGAAAATATGAATGTATTTAAAAGAATTACCAAGTAGTTTAAAAGTAGTCCAGGGCTTTTTGCTTCCTTAAGAGTATTGCCCATTTCACACCCAGAAACCAAAGTGCTTCAAAATCTGAATTTTGGGGGGATTCTTTCCTCCCTGAGCTGTTAGACTGACCCAGAAGGAAATGTCCAAAATTTGAAGGGAGTGTGTCTCTAATATTTGCCATACTTCTTGGGTACGTGAAACCATCTCTGAAGTGACTTGAATCTATCCAGAGGACAGCTTGCTGAGGATCCCAGTACTGAGACAGCTTCTGGGATCCCACGCCTGATCTTTCTCAGTGTTTTCCCCCTTCCCAACTTTGGAAAAGCCTTTTCTCAGTGTTTTCCCCCTTCCCAACTTTGGAAAAGCCTTTCCCCATTCCGTTACTGTTCTTTTTCTTAGATTTTCAAAGGGCCGTGAAAAGACAGAATTCAATTGATAAAAAGCATGAATGCATTCTATGTGAGGAAAATGGGATTTGTGAGAATACAATTGGCATGAAAGCTCTGGAAACCTACCAAGAGGTCTTTCAGCCCAACCCTCATTTAGTCCCCACTCATGTATCTGCCATTACATTGAGCAGTTGTGGTAGCTGTGGATCCCCAAACCTTTCACACTTCCCAAGAGTTGAATGTACTATGGCTCTGCAGCTGGGATGCACTTTTTAAACCACGTCTAATCTCCATATTAAACCGGGTCTAATCTGTGGGCCACAATGGCTCAGTTGCTGAGCTTGTCAATCGAAAGGTCGGCAGTTTAGCGGTTCGAATCCCTAGTGCGGTGAGCTCCTTACTTCTCCCAGCTTCTGCCAACCTAGCATTTTGAAAGCACGTAAAAAATGCGTAGCTGTGGATCCCCAAACCTTTCACACTTCCCAAGAGTTGAATGTACTATGGCTCTGCAGCCCTAGGATGCACTTTTTAAACCATGTCTAATCTCCATATTAAACCGGGTCTAATCTGTGGGCCACAATGGCTCAGTGGCTCAGATGCTGAGCTTGTCAATCGAAAGGTCGGCAGTTTAGCGGTTCGAATCCCTAGTGCAGTGAGCTCCTTACTTCTCCCAGCTTCTGCCAACCTAGCATTTTGAAAGCACGTAAAAAATGCAAGTAGAAAAATAGGGACCACCTTTGGTGGGAAAGTAAGTGTTCCATGCGCCTTTGGCGTTTAGTCATGCCGGCCACGACCACAGAGACTTCTTCGGACAGCACTGGCTAGTTCAGCTTTGAAATGGAGATGAGCACCGCCCCTAGAGTCAGGAACGACTAGCACATATGTGCAAGGGGAACCTTTTACCTTTACCTAATCTGTATACAACCTAACAATGCAAACAATATTCTTGAGTGCCGTGAAGCATTGTTTGGTGCCCTACATGAAAAATCCACCTGTAAAAGACGCTTGCACTACTTTAGGATATTTTTGTCTTATAATTCTATAAAACATGTTTTATATAAATATGAGACAAATATGCTTAAATAGCGCTTAAGTATAAGGCTCTACAAATTTAGGAGTACTGTACAGGGTCACTGTCATTAGGTTTACAAAATACTATATGCCGTCTTACCCTGCAACCACCACCCAGTTCCCATGTGCATCAACCAGTGAATTTGCTTTATGCGGGGTTTTCGGAGAACTTCGTCCTCGCTTGAAAGGTTGGACTTCGCATTGCGTCTTGTTTTTTGTATTTGGGATACTTTGACCAAAGAGCTGTCGTCTCCAATTTGTACCTTTTCAGACGTGCTGGACTTCAATTCCAATAGAAGGCGAGCTAATTTATCACCCCTGGTTAACAATGACAGTCCATAACAGCTAATTTATCACCCCACCCTCCTCTACAAAACCACCTTTCTACGAAAGCCATACCCACAGGGCCAGCGCTGTAACACTTCCCACCTCATAGAACACCACGTGAACGGAAGCATCGCAACGTATATACACTCTAGAACAAGACGCATTTTCTATGGTAACTTCCGTCTCCTCTCTTACGTGCGTTGGTTTGGGTCAGATAGAGAAATTGCCGCCATCATGATGAACAGCGGTGGAATCGGGGTCCCCCTCGGCTTTCCTTTAACTCCTACTTCGGTTATTCAAGTCACTAATTTATCCTCCGCGGTTACTAGTGAGCAGATGCGGACGCTCTTCGGTTTCCTAGGTGACATTGAGGAGTTGCGCCTTTACCCTCCGGAGTAAGTGAGGCCCGGGAAGCCATAGAGAATGGCGGGAATGACTGTCTTTTAAGGAAAGGGGTATATTAAAAAAAAACAAAAAAACACTGACCGGATGCTGCGCCTTCCATTTTGCTTGTGGGTGGCTAGTAGTAGCTCCGTTTTGAAGGCTTTTGCTTTCTGCGAGGATTGTTGCCCGGAGTGAAGATGGCACCTATTCACCGATGTATTTTTCTTCACTCAGTCCTATCCTTTTCCTTTTCAGTATTGTGAGAAATGCCTCCGACTTTGAGGTTGGCGCTTCTTTGTTAGAAGCACTGATCCGAGCCCTCCGCAGATAGCTTCCTTCGTTTGGCTTTCGAAAAGATGCGGCAGGGGAGCCCTCTGGCTCCTTCCCCGACTTCTTCCCCTCAGCACAGCCAACCGCTCGACTGGATTCTGTTGTGCAGTTTATCAGCCTTATTCTTTTAACCAACCTCACGTCCCTTTAGAGCTCCAGTCCTTTGCTTGATTAATTGGAACAGGATTTAGTGAAATTTAATGGGTTCAATTCAGTACGCTTAGGATAGGAATTGCAACCTATTTAAGACATTTTTAGTTTAATATTGTGGATAAACATTTATCCACAATAATGAAACATTTTTAATTTAATATTGTGGATAAATGGGGTTCTTCCTTGTAACATGATATGGTCAATTGCAGATACCGTATTACCTTATGTAAAATCCCGACATATATATTCTACTGTCTTTCAATAGTGTTCAGGGAAGATAGAATTGTTATGGTTACCAGAAATATTTTCAACACTTAAAACGTGTTCAAGTACTTGTTATAATCGAGTAGTTAGAATTCTGCATGTGAATATGCTGTGTGATAAAAGGTACCAAACATGTCATTGAGAGCAGACATGATTCGTTTTATTCGAAAGATAAACCTTAAAGTTAAGATGTACGCAAAAGCAAATATTTATGTATTTATTATACATGCTTGTCTGTTCACTGATCTGGTGTTGAAAAAGTCATGTTCTTAAAAGCTTCCTGAATATTAGAAGTGAATGTAGACTTAATTCTGATGAAGGGCATTCCACAGAAAAGAAACATAAAAATACAGAAATTGATGGCAGAAAAAGACCTCTAGTGGTCCATCCAGCCTGTCTTTTGATTTATTTTTATTTTATTTTTAAAATGTTTGACAGATGATGGACATGGGTTTATGTTTAAAGTCAGTTACTAATAATTGATACACTGTTTCTGCTTTCAAACATTACTTTTGAATTTTCCTCCTATCAGTTTGAGATTATGCCCTTATGTTTTGATTTTTGCTTAATACTGAAAATACTACCTTCTAGTACTTCATCCATACTCTTAATATATTTAAATCATGTTGCCTCCCCTCCTTTCCTGCTGTCCTATAAGTTATACATATTTAGTTCCTCCAATTTTTCTTGGAGCTTTTGCAGAGTCCCTTCTCATCATATCTCTTTGTGATGGGGAGTCTTAGCAAGGGCTCTGAAGTCAGAATTTTGAACTTTATAAAAAGCGGTGATAGCTGATAATAAAATGAAGTCTATAGTGCTATTAAGATTTAGAATTTGAAAATTTTGCTTTCTTTTTTGCAGTTTTTCTCCTTTTTTTAAGCTTTTTTTTTTCATTTGGGGGAATAATTTTCTTACTTTGATCCTTGGCCTTGCCATTTTCATTATAATTTATTCTTAACAGTATACAGTAAAAAATCTAAGTTTATTTTTTAATTCTTGACATGTAAAAATATAGAATGCAGAAATAATTGTTTTATTAGAAAAGCTAAAATATACTTAAATCAACATTGTAAGTATATTTTGGCTTGGAGGGAAGTATGCAGTAGGCACCCCAAGGCTCTGTTTTAGGCCCAGTATTCTTCAACATCTTCATCAGTGATTTGAATGAGGGAGTAGATGGGGAACTCATTAAATTTGCAGATGATACCAAGCTGTCAGGAATAGCCAACACTCCAGAAGATAGGCTTAAGATTCAGAAGGATCTTGACAGCCTTGAACATTGAGTGTTATCTAACAAAATGAAATTCAATGGTGAAAAAAGTAAGGTTCTACATTTAGGCAAGAAAAACCCAAATGCACAGGTACAGTATAGGTGGTACCTTGCTCAATAGTAATAACTGTGAGAGAGATCTTGGAGTCCTAGTGGACAATCATTTAAATATCAGCCAGCAGTGTGCTAACAGCTGCCAAATAAGTCAACACAGTTCTAGACTGCATTAACAGAGGGTATAGAATCAAAATCACATGAAGCGTTAATATCACTTTATAATGCCTTGGTAAGGCCATTCTTGGAATACTGCATCCAGTTTTGGTCACCATGATGTAAAGAAGATGTTGAGACTTTTGAAAGAGTGCAGAGAAGATCAACAAAGATGATTAGGGGACTGGAGGCTAAAACATTTAAAGAACATGAAAAGAAGGACTAGGGGAGACATGATAGCAGTGTTCCAATGTCTTGGGGGTTGCCACAAAGAAGAGAGATTCAAGCTATTCTCCAAAGCACCTGAAAGCAGGACAAGAAGCAATGGGTGGAAACTAATCAAAGGAGAGAAGCAACCCAGAACTAAGAAGAAATTTCCTGACAGATCAATTAACCAGTGGAACAACTTGCTTCCAGAAGTTGTGAATTCTCCAACACTGGAAGTTTTTAAGAAGAGTTTGTACAACCTTTTGTCTGAAATGGTATAGGGTTTGCTGCCTGAGCAGGGGGTTGGACTAGAAGACCTTCAAGGTCCCTTCCAACACTCATTCTATTCACTTTTCATAAATAGCCTACTCCAGCCTTCCAACAATCTCCCCATCAGATCCTGATGTGCAGGGCACAGAAAAATACTTTCTGTTGGTTATTTTCATGTACCACATAAGCCATGATTTCGTTAACTCTTCTTTATTAAATAAACTTTAATTAGCTTCATTTGTGCAGCATGTTCACAAGGTTTACAAAACATAACAGGATTTCATAAAAAAGATGCTTTAGAAAAAATAAAAGTTTTAGAGTTGTATTCCCTTTTAATATTTCTTTTGATTTAATAGCAGGAAAGGAATGGAATATCTCTGAAAGAGACAATTATATCATTCCGACTCTGGATTCTTCATCACCAATTTGTTCTGCCAAAATAGCTTTTTTACTACAAAATGCCAGTGGTGCAATCCTGGAATTTTGGGAGTCTGCATATGGATACTAGATTGTCCATACGCCTCTTAAAGACAAAACAAACTGTTGGTCACTGACCTTTTATGTTGTTTCTTTCTTGAATTCAAAAGCCTTTTAGTCTCCTTACACCAATCTGTTCAGCAAATTCAGACTGCACACAGCTGAAATATTGTATAACTGTAAATATATTGTTGCCCAATTTTGGATTTCATCTTTATTGCTTTCTGAAATGAATTCATATTTCACTGCTTCAGTTAATTGACCTAAAGTTACCCACGATCCTTCTACTGTTAACCCTAATTCATTATGACAGTTAACAGTTTTGCCATTTCAGTCCCAGTTACCATTTTTGAGATCAGGGTATTTTGTCTGATTGTGTATTACGTTGAATTAACTGATGTTGAAATTTTTCTGTTCTCTTTTCTACTTAGTATGAACAGATTAATAATTAATTGAAATATTAATTAATACAAATAAAGAATTGGTAGACCTTGAACGATGCTTTATTAAGTATTTTCTAATGTGCAGTGATCATAACTAAATATGAACCATTTGTGCAATTAGCATTATTATTAATAGCTTTTAAAAATTGAATGCCAACGAAGAGGACCCATCATAGATCAGCACTATAATGTTAGAGATGCTGCTTATTGGCTACAATATTCTAGTTCAGATTTTGGTCTTCCATGCCTGCAATTAATCCAATTGTTAAATGCATTAAAATTTTAGCTGTTTTGACTGGCCTTGTAACAGAAATATGGAGTATTAATAATATATTTACAGTTTGATTATCAACATTGTTGATTATTAATAAGTTGTTATCAAAATAGTTATTAATTTTAAGGATTTTAAAGCCTTTTAAGATTACAACCTGTGCAGAGGAAAATAATTGGAAACATTCTATGTAGTCTAGTTTGTAAATGTTATGTCAAAGTATTAAAAATGACCCTGCAGGTTTAATGTCAAAGAAGAAATGATAATTTAAGAAAGAAACAAGGCATTCAAAGGAAGACATAAAAGTAGGCATACTTTGGAAAACTTTTTCAGATGGTTTCTGTTAAACCATTTCTTAAATATATTAGCATAATTATAATTCATAAGTCACATAGAGAACTTCGCATAATGCATCATCTTTATTCCAGATTGACTTCAGTTCATAGAAAGGTCTAGGAACTAGAAGTTAGCTAAATACATTGAACTGTGGTTTTTCAAGATCAGCCTAAGTTGGTTAGAAGGTCTTATCTAAATAGGCTACTTATGGAAGGGCCATGTGACACTTATTAAAGCATTATTGGAGTCAACAGTACTTTATAAAATGTTAGTGGAATATTTTTGGTTACTTTTAAATTTAAATAATAATAGTAGTGAAATAATGTTTCATCAACAAGGCTATGATTAGGTTTAGATGTATATTTTATTATATTACGGAGTAAATAGGAAACTCAGTTGTTGAGTGATATTGATGGCAAAAGCTTGATATTCTTAACGATGTATGAAGTAGACACATAAGAAATTAAGAATCAGTAGAAGAACTGATATCTTCTATAATGAACTTACACGTGCATCAGTGTAAGATGCACTAAAATGTTACCGAAAAATATATTTTTACGTTTTATGAGTTCATAATTGCTTTTGAGCACAGCTCGAAAACAAGATGAAGCTGTAACATCTAATTGGTTTTCTTTTTCTTGCAGCAATGCACCGCTCGCTTTTTCTTCCAAAGTATGTTATATTAAGTTTCGGGAGTCTTCAAGTGTTGGTGTGGCCCAGCATCTAACAAACACAGTTTTTATTGACAGAGCTCTGATAGTTGTACCCTGTGCAGAAGGTTGGTATTTTCAGTATGGTTTTTTTCAGTTTTGTGGTCTCCACTCTTGTCAGTTTGTTCCATATGTCTTTTTTTTTTCAACATTTGGGCAGGAGATGATACATGTGCATTTGTTATTCTTCCATAAAACAGAACAATAAAAAGGAAAGAGAAGAGATTACCTGGAGTTCTACAAATTTTCAGTGTTTAATTAGTTCTAAAATATGTGGATACTTTCTTTAATGTAATGTAATCTTTTACAAGGATGAGGGCTTGTTTCTTTCACTTATTCTTTTCATTCCAATATGTGTTGTTCGCCATTTGCCTAGAAAAAGTGAGTTGAACAACACAGATGAAAACTGTATCTGAAAATGTCCTAAATATATTTTTAATTAAATGAGAGTGAGCATACTTCTTTGTTACAGCAATAGGAAG
>JAOYMU010000192.1:104418760-104430542 GCA_025802295.1 Psammodynastes pulverulentus | reverse complement strand
TCTCTCTCTCTTTCTCTCGCTCTCTCACTCACACACACACACACACACACACACACACACACACATACACACCACCCTTACATTACAGAATTGTGCATGAATAATTCTCCACTGTCTGTGTGCATTATCGACAAATTAAATAAAATGAAAATTAAAGTAAAGAGAATGCTTTTCCCTGATGCCCATAGTATACTATAAGATTCAGAGACAGAAAATTGGGCACTAACAGAGTTAAAAACAGAGTTTCTAACAGTTGTGAATTTAGTTCTCTTTCAAAAGTTGTTATCTTTCCAACAATTGTCTGGAATCTGCTGGTAAATTCCAAATAGAACATGACTAAAATTCCCCTATTCACAGGTTGCACCCTATTATCTAAAACAGGTCTAAAATTGAATGTATGACAATGTGCCCAGGAATGACTTTAATACAACAAGTCTTTCTGGGGAATGCATTCCAAAACTAGGGTCTCATTACTATAAAGATTTTTCCCCCAAAACTCATATTGCTTGGGGAGGGGGACACATACAAACATGAATTTTGAAGGATACCATAAGATTTGAGGAGCAATAGGAAGCCTGTATTTTAATTTTTATTATGAGTTATGTAAAATAGAGTAATTTTTCCAAGCTAGGTATCGTATATTTAAAAATGATACAAAAGATTATATATTATAGAGAGTAGTTACTTAGTGGGATCAACACCATGTGAGGATCCCCAAGTTGCTTCAGGTAATCTCAAAATTAAATATTTTAAAATTTGAATATTTAAAATAACTGAAATCAAATCTCCCGTGAGAAATCACATATAGCATAAGGTTTGAGACATTTTAACTTAAAGGTTTTTTTTTTAATGTCCATGCATTTTTCAAGGCAAAGGCCTGCCTAAAAATCTATTCCTGTATTGACTTATAGTATTGTAGGAATTTTAGTTAAGTGGAGTATTCTATGGTTTATTCGGTTTATTTGGACTCTGTTAGTATTAGAGTGCATTTATTTTTTATAGCAGTGTTGCAGAATATTTATACAATCAGTTATTCCTGTATTAGCTTTGGGTTTTGTTAGCTCAGTACTTATATCCGAATGCCACTTTTGTAGCTTCAATAGAGAGGCATGAAAGTGGAATAGCTATGCACGTAAGAGGATTTAGAAAAGTATTATTACTAATAATTCATTAATAATTCATAGTCGGTAGAAAGGAAAATGTTGGGGATAGCAGCTGAAAACCACAGGTGCAATTCTAATTATTCAGGCAGAAGTTAAAAGGTGGGATTTTAAATAAAAATACAAATAATTCAAGACTGAGGATACAAGTGAAATAGCACTCAGTGAACTTAACAGCTGATTGCCCAATGCAAGCTTACAGCTGCAGCTATGGTCCAGAGTTTAAACTCTAGGCATATATTACCTCCTTCTGAATTAAAATGATTTGGTGGGATACAGGATGACCCTTGGAGGTGGCTGAATTACTTTTGCTACAATGGTTCTGTCTAGACTGGGAACCACTGATTTCAGCATTGCCATTTTTTTTCTAGATTGCCCATCTCCTTCAGGGAGCCTTTTGCAGCCTTTATATCCTCAGTCTTTTGTTTTCTATAAATCAACTAAAATATAGAATTAACAGCGTCCTTCATGAACTGCTGTTACTGTTAGAAAGTTTCTTCTAATAGTCAAAGTCTGCCTTTCTGAAATTTAAATTAATTTTTGGGTTATTTACCTTTTGTAATGAGAGAGAATTGATTTGACTTCTTGTAACGTCCCTTCAGATATTTAAATAGTTCTATCATATTTTCCCTCAGTTGTGTTTTTTCCCCTCAACTCTTAAGCATGTATAATATCTACAATATCACTTCATAAGTTTCTCATTGCTCTTCTCTGGATCTACTACAGCTTTGAATCCTCCTTGAAGTAGTACACTATTTTGATCAAAACAGAAAGAAATAGAAATAGTATTTGCCATGATTCAGACAGATTTGCCTTTTTATAAGTATTATTCCCAGGGTATATATTTTCCATCCTATACTTGTGCATTTAATGGTTGTTTCCTAAGGAAAAGTTTTGCGCTTATTTCTGATTGATTTTATTCTCTTACTTTTAAACCATTCCCCAAATCACTTAAGATCATTACTTATTTTAATTCCGACTTCGGGTGCATTAGCTAGCTCGTTGTATTATGTTCTCTGCAAATGTTATAAGCATTTTTTTTTCTTCATCCAATTACAAATGATTAATAAAAATATTGAAGAATTGAAGACACAGGACTGATCTTTGTAGCATTCTGTACAATACCTCTCTGATTTGATAAGCAACCATCAATATGCACTCTCTGAGTATGATTTCTGACCCAGCTGTGTCCACTTAATTGTCACCCACTCCATACTTAACTATTTTGCTAATAATATCATGAGTTACTTTTTGAAATGTTTTGTGCACTAAATATACAGCATTCCCAAAATGTGTTCAAGAAGTACTCAGTCAAAATTGGCATAAGATTACTTTGACAAGATTTGTCCATGCTAACATTTGGTAAGTAAGTATATTTTTCCAAATTAATTTCTTTATCTTCTTCTCCAAAATTTTCCTAAGTATTGATGTCATGTTGACTGGCACATACTTTTCTGAATCTTTTGCCTATCTTTGAAGATAAGGACATTATTGTTTCTCCTTTTGTCATCTGGCACTTGTTCAGTTCTCAAAGAATTTACCTGAGATGATTAGTTATTTCCTAGCATGCAATTCATCTGGTCCTGGAAATTTAAACTCATTCAAAATAAAAAAGATAATTCCCAGCCATCTTTCTGTTATTCCCAAACTTCAGCCACATAATTTAAAGGGTTCATTTAGGTTACTGA
Organism: Psammodynastes pulverulentus; assembly: GCA_025802295.1. NCBI lineage: Eukaryota > Metazoa > Chordata > Lepidosauria > Squamata > Psammodynastidae > Psammodynastes > Psammodynastes pulverulentus. The sequence continues at coordinate 104,427,694 of JAOYMU010000192.1, read as the reverse complement.
GTACAACTCCAAATTGAAGCATCTCAACCTATTGCTTTTCATAATTTCTTGATAAAATTCTTTTGTTAATTGAAAAAAAACTGAACTAAAAAAGGGATTGAGTAGCTCTGACTATTTACTTTGTTATCTGTTAGCATTTTGCCATCTTCATTTTTATTTATTGTGAACGTATCTAAAGAAGTCCGTTCTGTTATTCTTAGCATTATTAGCTTATGCTAAACTTTTGGTTCCCAGAAACCTTTTGAACAGTTCTACTCAGCCTATCTTAGTGGCTTTTTTCTCACGTGTTTATTTATTCCATTTTTTTGGTAATATCTTTATCTAATTAACATAGATTATTGTTTAGCATTTTGATGAACGACTGCAGAATGGGAAGCTCCCTTGATAGGCCTGTGAACAATCTGAAAGTTTGTTTTTTGCAGTCCGTATTGCGTTTATTATTTGTTTTAAATTAGCTTTATAGCTTTTTGGGCTGTGGAAGTTTATTTGCTAAAATAGAACTATCAAAAAAGTATCTGTTGGTGCCGTTAACATCTTTACTTGCTTTTCTTAGTCCTTATAATTTTGTCACAATTCTTGATAAACTTAATTCTGTGAAATCTTTTATTAAATATGAAGAAAATAAAGCAAATATATGTACAGATTTTTTTCTTTTCCATTCAGTTGTGTTTGATTCTCATTGACTGCCTGTCCCTGCAGTTTTCTTAGCAAGATTTTACAAAAATGGTTTGCCACTGTCTTACCCATCTGGCTTTGTGCTTGAACTGGGACTAGAACTCATGGTTTCCTGGTTTCTAGCTTGATGCTTTAATTATTACACCAAACTATCGCTATATATAGAAAGGAATATATTATAGTATAGTTACATAGTTTGACTTCAGGGAACACAGTGTGGAATAGTTCTTTTTTTAAGTAACAGATTTTTTTCCAGTGCAAAAATATGGACATATCTAGATAAGAGAATATTACAAATGAGTTTCTTTATTTTCTTTTAAAAGCAAATTGTCTGATAAGAGCAACGACTTAAAAGTATTAGTAAGTTAAGTTATGTATTTTTTGCTAATTCATTTTGCTTGAACTGATGTTTAATACGGTTTATTCAGGAAGAGCAAATATATAAAAATATTGCTTTATTATGTTCATCTATTCTTTTTGTCTACAACAATATGATATTGGAGCAGCTTCATAAACTACCATAGTTATCAAAGGTTACATATTGTACATCTTTGAAATTTTTTAGTCTTAATATATTGATTTGTACTTCTAATCTAAATTATAATCTCGCTTGTATTTTTATATTTGATTTCTAATAAGGATACAACAGAGAATATACCATCTCTCCCTCGTGTATCTGTGGATTTTCCATGCCTGGAGTAGAAGAGCATATGAAAAGACAATTTCTGTTCTTCTACTTGTCTTTGTGCTAAAAACAGCCCAGAAAGACTCAAAGATTTCTCCAACTGAAAAATCTCTCTTTACTAACTTTACTATGTTTCTGCTAGACTAATGCAGAAGATTTAGTGGTGTCACTTAGACCTATTTTCTCCCTTTATATTTGGCTCAAGAATAAGATGAGTTAACAGAAAGCTAAGTCAATTATATTACAGTGGCACTTTGATGAGTTGTAATTCCTCTCTCAATTATTAGATTTTTAAAAATGCATTCCCTATTATGTGGTATAAAGTTCAATAAGATACTACATCAAGGATTATGGATATAATCTATCCGTTTGAATTGTGTCTATAATTTACCATTTTAACTGTCTGCCTGGGAACGAAAAAATGATACATGTTAAAACAATTGAAGAGAATGCAGCAATCATTGGCATTTACTTCCTCCTCCAATGTAAATTCTTTTTTCCAAACCTCTGAATTTACATGGTGATCTTCCCAACTTTGTACTTCCCAGATATGCTAAATTTCAGTTAATATAATTTTTAGCCAGCTGTTTTGGCTGAGAATTTGAGGAATTCATTGAACACAGTGGAAAAATACTTGGATTGGGAAGAATTATTCTACCAATAAGCCTACCTAAAAGTAAGCCTATTAGCAGCTATTCCAAAGTAAGTATGCAAAGCTATTCCTCTGCAGTCAGTGCTGGGTAAATACAATTTAATTATTTAATTACAAGTGATTCATATGGTTTTATTAAAGTAAAATGCTCAGATCAAATCCATAGGCTTGCATATTACCAAACTTAGCAGCTTCCTTGGATTTCATATGGCATGTGGAGAGTTACTTAGGATGTAGAACACAAGTGCTCTGTTGATCTACTCTCTACAGGGAAATCCAAATAGTGTGATACCTAATATTTATGAATTTATTATTGTACAAAATCCAGACACAAAAAGACACGGGGAAGGAAGAATGTTGAGACCTTTTTTCATCTTGTCTGTCAGGAATTACTCTCAGCATTGCATGACAATGGCTTCACTGAATAGTAAAAATGATATCAAATATATAATTCATACTTCATGACTAATGTTGTGATTTTGGATACAGTGCAACATCACATTGTCAAAATGCGTGGTCCCCTTTTCATTTTATGTGTATTTGAGATTTCTCTCTGACTTTGGTCTAGTTTGAGAGAAGACAAGATTGAAATACATCTGATACCACCTTTAATCATCATTCTGAACTTTATGTCCACATTTTCTGGTAGATGGATTTTGACTATTAATTTGGTTTTGTATGTTTTCTCTGTGTGATATTTGTGCATTATTAGATGACTAGACTGGCCAAGGCAGACCTGTTACACTTGCCTGAATTAGGCATTGTTTGCCATGCCACTAAGCCTGCCGCCAAGTGACAACTTCATGGGGGAAATGAGAACGAAGTCTGGCCTGCAGAAGATGGACGCCTTGTCTCTGTTTTATTATTTTGTTTTACTTTGTTTTTCTTCTTCTTTTTTTTAATTTTGTCCCTTTCTTGCTGTAATTCTTTTGTTTCTATTTGTGAACTGGTTTTTCAGTTCTGTAAAATGCTGTTCTGTTATAGGAATTCATGATTCATTTTAAACCTATCCTGTGGAACTAATACTGTGTCAGTAAGCTGACATAATTATAAACTCAATTTAGACTTTACATTTCAACTGTAAGTCCAATTTCAAGTTTAGATAATTTGAAATCAGTGGAAATAATTTCTGTACTCTTAATTAGGACTATGTTGAGTATCAAATGAAGTGATCAAATTGTTTACATTATCTCCATATAATTCAGCTTCTATATTATGCATTGATTTCTTTGGACTAAGTTTTGAAGTGTTCATTTCTCCTGTTTCTTCAGAAACTTTCTTCTCCCCATTCCCCCACCCTGAATCTCTCTATTATTTTTCAAAATATGTATTTGAGCAAATGTACTCCTTCGTGCCTAAGCTTTATGGAAGCCTGTTGAGATTTCCCATTGAGATTTGAACTGCAGAGTATATAAACATATTGGTAATACGATATATGTCAAGAAGGGTAATGTTATTTCAAGACTAATAGGTTTTCTATTTATTTAATTTTGATATTCAATATACTAATTTCTGTAACAAATCTAAAAAAAAAAAAGGGAATACTCAAAATAACTCTGTGCTGACCAGTGTTTGTTTTGTATATTGTCTTCTCTTCACTGTAGCATTCTGTGAGAAGGTGACAAGCATCACTATTTTTTTTCTTGCGTCTTGGCACATGATTATGACAGTCTGTCTTGGAATAACAGACACATAGAATTTGAATGTTTTCTACAGAACCTTCCCAAGAACAATAACTTTTGCTACTTTTTTTTGCAACAGGGATGAGAGTTGCCACATTTTTTTGTCATCTTTTATCATAGTTTTGCATATCTTTTTTCTTTAATAAAAATATTTTACTGTGCTCTTAATAATTTAAATAGGGAAGTACATAATTAGCAGTAAAACCTACTAGAAATTTTGGTTTATCTAATGGACCAGCAGGATCTATACTAAAGCTACTAATTATTTAGAAATACGAAGTAAGGGGCTAAAGTAAGGGACCGAAACTTTTGATAGAAGCTTTAAATTGATAGAATTAAATTACACAGATTGAAGTAGTAGTCAGAATTATTAATCAGTTTAAAATGACATAGTCTTTTGTGCATGTCCATGCTTTTTACATCATTGCTTTTAAGTGTCATTTGAGCCATCACCAGTGCTGAGTGTTGTGCACCTGAGGAGTCCTATGCATGGGAATGTCTTTTGCCAAAATAACTATTGAAATACATTTTTATGAATTTCATTCTTACCTTTTTATGATTACACTGAAAACATGCAGTTATATTTAGTCTGGAATAATTTACTGAAGTAAAACTTTGGTCTTGCACAAGTTCAGTGGGGTAGAGTTGGGCCCTTTCTGGATGTAAGTCTATGTTTAGCAGATGTTTAAAAATCCTTTTATTTTCTTTAGTTTTGAAGATAGATATTCATTTTGTTGCTTTTTAAAAGAAGGCTTGTTTTCTAGTAAATTAGTTACATGTAGGTATGATAGTTTAGAAAGTTCAGTATTTACTATAAGTTGCTATCTGTTATATTTACTGGGTGGCCACCCACTCACTGATCAAAAGTTTCTCAGTTAAGTGGAGAAGTTACTTTATGACTTTTCACTTCCCTGTATGATTTCCCATGCTGTTTCCAGGAATGAGGAAATTTACAGGGGACAGGAAAATCATTGAAAATTAGCTACTTCGCTTTTTGACTGACAGATGCCTCGATTGGATTAAAATGTGTTCCCTCAGTAGGAGAAATCCCAATTAGATATGGTCATGGAAGCCTGCAGTTATTTATAAGCATTTATTTTGGAATATGCAATTGAACTCTATAGAACAATAGGAAACTGGGTTTGAAATACTTTCATTTAAATGCAGTCCACTTACTGTTTCACTCAAGATCCTTTTATTTTTAAATCCATTCAATCAAGTGGAGCTATAATTATGTAGCTGTTTAATCTTTCCTCTCAGTCAAAGTTTGCAGTGTTTCAATTTTTATATATAAAAAGCTTTATATTCTTCCAAAACTCAAATTGTCAGAATGTTTAATATAGATCTTCAGGAAGCTTTTTACATCGGAAACATCTTCCCCTTTTTGAAGTGGAAAAACATTTTGAGCTTAATATGGAGATCTCTGTTGTTATTTACATTATATCTTTGGCTTTTTAATGGAACATTATAGCATTAGTAGATGAGTTGGTGAGGCTTTTAAAATAAACAATAAAAATACTATGTATTTTTTCTTACTATAAATGCTATTATAATTCTAGATTATTGAAGCTCTATGAGGGCAGATTGACTTAAATTCTTGTGCTTGCTCTACTAAGTAACAGTTATTTCAGACAGTGGTGGCTCCTGGGCAGAGTACTTTGCCATCTACAGTCTGTAATTTCTGCATTGATTAGGAACTTTTAGTAGTCCTGTGCTTAAAATATTTACATTTTGGATTGTTTGGGCATAACCCACAAATATAGTAGCTAGCTGTAAAGCATCTTAAAGAGTAGTATAAATTGGTTATCCTTAAAGTACATTTTTAGTAAAGATCAATGCAATCAAATTATTCCAATATAGATAACCATGGTTAGTGTAAAATAATTGTTATTTTTATCCTAATTTTCAATCCCTAACACAAAACATTTCTGAGTTAAGAACTTGAGCAATGCTACTGAGGTAAGCTTTGCTCCCTGAATATGTATAGCGAGAGACAGAATCTCCTTGTCATCTTGTAAAAACAACAGTGGATCAGCTGCACTGACATTATGCAGATATAACAAACATGTCAGTGATCAAGTAAATATTTTCGTAAAGACTAGATTACACTATCCCTCATAATGCTACCGAGCTGTGAGCCTTGTTAGGTCAAAGTACTTACACTACGAATCATTATGTTTCTTGCCTTGCTTGATTGGTTGTACCAGATTGACAGCTGGTGATCAACTGGCAATATTTTTCACAGACACTTTCAGCAGAAGAAAAGGCCAGTTTTTGCTTAGCACACTCCTGTTTCCTCTTTTTTTCTTTTTGACTGATTTGGTTATTTGCCATTTCTGGGGATTAAACTTTAAAAAATGTTCTTCTTTTCTGTATCTGATGTTCTGTGTGCTATTAGTGATGCAGCCAACACGAACGGTTGTCATGTGTAACACACCTTTCGATCACCGTGAAACAACGTCCTGCGAAAGCGTCCATGCTTGATATCGTTTGGTTCATGAACATTAAGTTTCCAGTACAGGTGACCCATAGCTCAAAGTGTTAAATAATTATCTACTCATTGTTCAGTTTTTAAAAGTAAAAATCCGGTAATGAGATTGTAGTTTTGCTCACTTACTATTCCTAGTGGAGTAGGGGAAAGGAAAACGTGTGTTGTTTTGCTTTTTTTTTTTTTTAAAGGCTGTTGTAGTTTTTTTTTCTTTACTATATTTAAGTTGAAGGGAAATAGTAAATAGAAGAATAAAATTTGAAAGGTAGCCTTACTTTTGATAACAAAACCATTTTGCTCTTCAGGTAAAATTCCAGATGAAGCCAAAGCCCTCTCTCTCTTGGCTCCTGCTCCAACAATGACAAGTCTCATTCCAGGTGGAGGGTTGCTTCCTATACCAACGCCTCCTGTGAGTTCAGTAAGTAATGCTGGATGCAGTAATGCAGTTGATTCAGTTACATTTTTGATAAGTGGCCTGTGGTAGGGATGGTTTGACACAATCTAATGTGTAATTAATTAAATTCCAAAGTAAGATGGGGCATTTAGTAGGATAGACCTTAACATAGTAAGATTTAGACTTCACTAGAAGTCTCTATTAGCAAAGAGGACCAGAGAAAATAGCAAGAAAAAATAATGTTAAAGCTAGATATTTTTTTTTCAGATTGGTACAGTCTTGCATAGAAAGCTGGTAGAGTTTCTGGCTTTAAAAAGACTGAAGCAGCTTTGCGATACTTAAGTTATTCAATCTTTGTACATGCCTCTCTTGTAAGAATATTGCCTTATTGCCCGGAAGTTAAAATAATTATTACTTCATGTTTTAAAACTGAAGAAGAACTTTATAGTATTTTTATAGTGTTTTCAGATAATTTTTAAATCGGTATTAAAATATTTTTGTATTGATTCAAAACAGAAGAAAGACCCCATGCTTGTCTCAATGTTCTCTATTTACAGATAGGAATTTCCCTTGGTTCACTAGGAGCTATACCAGCAGCAGCATTGGATCATAACATTACAGCCATTGGAGACATACCCCAGCCACCCATTATGGGCAATGTGGATCCTTCCAAGATTGATGAAATTAGAAGGACTGTATATGTTGGAAACCTGAATTCCCAGGTAAACATTTTTGTTACAGAGAAATACATTAATAAAAAGGATAGCTGCTTATTTTGTCACTTGTGTATACAATTGCAGTTGTTTGCTTCATTTTCTCCATCAGAGAATTACCTTGGTCTTTCACGCAAGCAAAAGTCTGGGAAAGCTGTTAAGTCAGAAGTCACAGTGACATGAGATCTTTGCATAATGATTCATATGGTCCTTGTTTAATGATGGCTGCCAGAACTGTTGTTGCTAAGAGGCAGCACCAATGTAATCCTCTTTTATGTCTTTATTATTTTAATTTACATGGCTGCCCATCTTAAATTCATGATTTGGTTAATAGTATTAAAAAATACAAAAACAGAAAAAAATGGAACATATAAAACAACAGCTCGGTTAAAAAGAGATGCAGATTAACATAACCAATGCCTGGGCTTAGCTCCATGTCCTCATCCCTAGGTCCAGGGACAAAACAAATTTTTAAGGTCTTAGGATAGACTGACAAAGTCAGACCCAATCTGATCTCTGTGACGATAATGATCCAAAGTATGGGCATCTTTGCATTATTATATGTATTTGTCCGTCCCCCGTCTCCCCCATTACTGGCCACCCAAATCCAGTGGACTCTGGGCAGCATACAAAACGCTAGAAAAAACCATAAAAACAGCTAAAAACATTAAATCAGGTAGAGAGCCAAACTAAAATAATCCAATAGAGAGCAAAGTGAACAAAACAGGGCATTGAAAAAATAGTAACATCTCATTTTCACATTGACTAGATGTCTTTATACATCTTAGATAACTTCTCTGGTCTGATAGATGTCATACACGTCTGGTACATAATTCTGTAAAAATTGTATCTTAAATTACCTGTGAGCAGATTGCCTATAGGTATAGACTTTGTATGTATAAATAAAAGAAAATATGGCATCCTCTTACACAAACTGGAGTAGGTTACAGTAGGTTAAATAAGAATATATATGTGTTTATAGATATATTTATTAGATAATGTATATAGAAAAACGTCTAATGCTGTGTTTTTCTTGATTTTTTCACTTTTTAAGGTACTTGCTATTTTTTTATAATATATGTATTGTGTTTTTTGCTTTTTATTTTTTGGTTATTATTTTAAAAGCAATAAAAGTATTTAAAAATCTATTTTAAAATATAGTGTAAATTTAGTTTCTTTATCTCTAACTTCTTCCATTGATCCATCTGTATGTTGTAACCATTTTATTATGCAGTCTTTAACTTGTTCCTCTTCCGTTTCAAATTTCAACAATGTTTGCAATAACATGTCCATTTGTACACAATTCATTTTCAAATTTCATATTTATTCAATCTCCATTACTGTTTTATCTGTATTAAATCTTTCTTTTAATTGTGCATATGAAAAACATTGAAAACCAAATCTTGCTGTAGTTAGGTGTTCTCTTGACTTCATCTTAAGCATATATAGAACTTCTCATCACTTATATATCCTTTACTAACTCTTTCAGTAGCTCCCTCAAAGAAGTACTCTGGGTGTTGTACAATATGATATCAGCATGGAAACAGTATATAAAATTAAAACTAAAATATTAAAATTGATTTAAGATTAAAAATGTTAAAATTATAAAATTATAACAATTTCGAAGAGACTTTTTGATTTTTTT
>JAOYMU010000192.1:104367961-104380161 GCA_025802295.1 Psammodynastes pulverulentus | reverse complement strand
AGCAATAGCACTTAGACCAGGGGTGGGATCTAGCCAGGTCTGCCTGGGTTGGGTGATCCAGTTGTTATGGGAAGCCTTTGTTCTGCAGAGCGGAACAGGAAGCAAAAAACATACGATGGGCCCTCCTACCCACCCTGATTTTTACCTGTGCTTTATCTCCTGAAATTGCTTGTTTCTACAAGCTCCAGCTGAGCGCTGGGAAGCGGTGCACATGCATTTTTCCAATGTGCATGCAAGCTCCCGAACCGGTAGCTGCACTGGTTATATCCCATTGCTGGTAACAAGCATTTTAAGCCACTTGTTCTCAAAAGTGTGAGTCTTGAAGAATTTGGTGACATTTGGTGAACAAGAAGCTTCAGGACATCAACAATTCTGAACCCTCATAGACATTATGGTTACAAAGGCAACACAAGAAGACTAGAGCCTGAGATGAAAGGAGGGCTATCATTTGAGACAAGAAGATACCACTTCCTCTCCAGTTGACCATTCTGTAGGAGCTACTTTGAGAGAGGCTTAAGTGTGACACATTGTGTGATGGCCACAATGACAGGGAACTATAATTATTATCTTGCAGTGGAGAGCCAGGAAGGCAACTAACTATTGCAGAGAGTCACAATAAACTGGCCATTCTGCATAGTGGTAAGGAAAGTATTTGGCCCCAATTTACCATCTATTCTTGTGCAATACTCAATGCAATTGTTTCCTTTTTTCCTTAAAAATAGAATTAACTCTTGATAGAAAAGCAAAATATAAAAACTACCACAGCTGCGGTTTTATATGCAACATATGCCAAGTTTTCATTGCTGTGAAATTTGATGGGGAATTTTCCAGGCTGAAGCAATTTCCTCTGGCTTCATAATGAAAGCCACTAATGTTGAAACTGTGGCTTTATGACTTTCTTGTCCAAGCAATGGCAAACTGAGAACATTCTGGGAATGTATAAAGTTTACTGTTTGTCATAACCATCTCAATTTACAGACATCTGGCTGAAGCCATTGGAACCTACAGAGATAAGCATAGATACCAACAGTGCTAGTTTCATAACAAGATCAGGTGTCTGTATGAATGTTCCATCTGAACCGGGCAAACCAGTTGCAGCCATCTTTTATTCTTGGCTGTGATACTCAAGTTTATCTTCCAAGGTTCCTTTGGAGCAAAGAACATGCTAATTAGCCATCAAGGTGTACTGTTGATAGCCACGCAATGCCAAATCAAGGGAAAGGCACATCAAACAAACAAACAAACAAACAAACAAACAAACAAACAAACAAGCAGTATGACTCCATAAACAGAACAACCCTGTGCCCCAAAGTAGCCCATTTATGAAGGCTCATTATTTCATCATTTGTATTTGTTTTCCTGCTTTTTGAAACATATAACTGCAAATATGGTTTGATGGGAAGATATATATGCCACATTTACAAAGAAAAAAATCTTAATTGTGCTAATAGTTCCATATTAAAACATTCACAAGCACCTCTTCCCTCCCTGGATATTATTTTTTGAGAAATCGTTTAGCTAGTGACTCTGAATTTAGATAGTATTCATATTACTGTCCTGGAATTTTTTGCCTTTTCAAAAATGGATAGTATATGTTCTAAATTCTTAGTCAAAGGTATATACAGAGTTCTATTTTAGTTTTGTTTTACTGTGTAGGGCCTATTACAAATCCTTAATTATAGGAGCAATAACTGGTTCTATTGTCCCACTACAACTATATCTGTTGCTGGAATTTAGTTTGACTACATGCAATGACAAGAGATATAGTGAATCTCCCACACATGGGTGGATCTTGCCAGTCCCACTGGTGTCTTCTGTAAAAACACCTATGACAACTGATTGAAAAGACTTATCCATCAGAAATAAGACAACAGACTGTATTTTTCCCTCCTCATCTGCTGTAAATAATGCCAAAGATCAGATTATATGAAATGTATAGCACATTATTCCTATATTTTTACAAGCAATATATTTGCATAGTCTAAAAACACAGGTGCAGGTGTTACAGTGAAGTGAGCCTTGATTTAACTGAGCTAACAAACTGAATTCACTTTGGTGCTAGAGATTATTTTGTCTATTTGTTGGAGTTGTTCTCTTCATTAAAATGTTAAATAGATGGGTTTCAATGGCAGCTAATTCTTTGGAAATCAGCCATTTACACTATATATATTAAATAAAGATTCATGCATATATACTGAGCTCATATTATACAGTTAAATTACGATTAATTACAGTTAAATTACGTCCATTCGTGTAATCAAGATAAAATATGAGAAACGTAGTATGTTACAATATTGGTAAATTGCACTAATTTCTAAATAGCCACCGATGGAACTCTCAATTGCTTAGATATAGAAAGAAAATAGAGTTCTTAGATCTCTTGTATAATTGAAAGAATGAGTGTCCTTCTTACCTTCTTATATCACTTTTTTTAATCTGGGTGATCATGATTTATGATGTTTTTGCTTTAAAACTGTTACTTCTGGTTTCTGGCAAAAACTTCTCATTACAAACAATGGATTTATTTAATAACTGCGGAATTCACTTAACAACCATGATGTTTAATGGCTATTTCATTCACTTAACCACCACAAAAAGGTCATAAAATTGGGCATGGTTACATGATGACCTGCTTAATGATTGGCACAACTTATGACCATAAATCTGGACTAGCCTAAGAAATGTGCATTGAAAGGAAGGATTTGTACAACATAAAAGGGTGGAGAAGTTAGTAATTTAGTATATTTGCCAAAACGTCTTCTTAGCTATTTTCTTGGGTGAATCAAGGACAACCCAGCCATTGTTGTATGTGAACAGGTCTTCATATTAAGACTTAGTAGGATTTATTCATTTGGGCAAAAGATATTATACAACAATATATTTTGATAATCTGGCTTTAGAGTTTAGCATGCCGTGTAAACTCAGACTCCTCATCCCAAAAGCAATCAGGGAATGATTGTGAGAATGAAGTACAAGAACAGGGGAAATTCGTGGACCGAAGATATTAAGTTGGAGATAAGTACTGCACTTTCCACAATGAATGAGACAAGAGATACTGTCCAATGATTTTCCTAATGATTTAAGCAATACATCGAGTTTATCAAATTATTTACACACAATGATAGTGTTTGAAAGGAACTTGAAGGGAGCCTGCTGCTATTCAGTCCACAAGATGGCAGCATAACAATTCTTCAAAGGGAGCTCTGGATGAAATACGTTATAAAAAGTGACGCTCCCCCCCTGTGTGTGTGTGTGTGTGTGTGTGTGTGTGTGTGTCTGTGGAGATGATGGGAATTAATCCTTAAAGCTTCAATTAATGCTCAGATAAACTATTCGGGCCAAGGGTTCTACAACTCTAAAAGTAGGAGCCCAAAACTCTTAGGGGGAAAATAGTTTTGAGGATGGAAGAATTACTATAAGAGAATGAAGAGAAAATTCTGCACTTTTTCCTTGAAAACAAAAACATTGCAGTCTTAGGATATTATGCCACCATTCCCAACATGGTGTCCTGCAGATGTGGATTATGGGTCCCTAAACTGGGAGGCTTGATAGTTGTACGTCATGTCTAGAGAAAGTTGGAATGGCTATTATACTATCTTCTGTTTTCACAGAAGTGCATATTTACATAACTGTAAAAAAAGAAGTTATACAGACATATACATTTCATTTAATAATGGCTTTAGATTATGGGATGACAGAAAATTAGAAAAACTCTTCCTTCTGGAAAAGAGCAGTTGGAGAATGGAATGAGCTAACCAGGAAGGTGGTGAGTTTTGTCCTTTTCATTGGATATATTCAAGAAAAAGTTATACATTTGTGGGAGGCAATATTAAATGGGATTAGATTTAGGCTCAATGGCCTACATGACTGACCTTTTCTTAGACTATAATTTGGTTACTAGTTCTATATAATCAATGCGGAGGGATCTGAACTATCTTTCTTTCTCTGGGCAAACCTCACTTTCAAACTTTTAAATAAGCAAAAACAGATTATGAGAATGATGTAGATCAATATACTTTGACTTCAGCAAAGCATTTCGTAAAGGATCCAATAACACTGGGATTCTTTATTAAACACTTTTGACAGATTGAGATGGCGGGCTATAGAAATTGAATAGATAAATAAAATAAATTCTGGTTAGCACATCCATAAGCCATAACATTTATGTAGAGAACATTTATGTGGAGAAAGTAAGAGCCAGAGCCAATATGGTCTAGTGGTTAAGGCACTAGGCTGGAAATGAGAAGCCCCTGAATTCCAGTCCCACCTTAGCAGAGGTGGTATTCAGCAGGTTCTGACCAGTTCTGGAGAACCGGTAACAGAAATTTTGAGTAGTCCGGAGAACCTGCAAATACCACCTCTGACTGGCCCCGCCCCCATCTATTCTTTGCCTCCCAAATCCCAACTGATCGGCTGGGTCTTCTTTTGTTGCCCTGCACAGGAGAACGGAGCTGGAAAGCAGGTTAGTGAGGTGGGGAGGGAATGGGATTTTGCAGTAACCTTCCCCAAGGAGTGGGGAGGGAATTGAGATTTTACAGTATCCTTCCCCTGCCATGCCCACCAAGCCACACCATCCCCACCAAACCATGCCCACAGAACTGGTAGTAGAAAAATTTAACTCCCACCAGTGCCTCAGATGATATGACTCATTTTGGGTGCTTGGCAACCAGCTCACATTTATGGCAGTTTGCAGTGCCTGCAGACATGTGACTTTTGATGTTTTTGCTTCTGGTTTCTGATAAAACCACCACATAGTAAACTATGGGTTCATTTAACAATGACCACCACAAAAAAGTTAATAAACTTGTCCCTGGTCATGGGGTGACCCACCTCATCATTTTCACGATTTACAATCATAATTGTGGGGCTCAATAAAGGTTATAACTCCAGAACTACCATCTCAGAGGTAAAGCAAATTACTTGAAAAATAATCACCTATTATTGCTGTTGGTATGGAAAGTCTTTGATTCCTGAATTATTGAGTGTGTTTGTGAGATTTTAATGTAGTAAATGTTTTTAATAATAATTTGGGGATGGGCAAGTGAGAATTAAAAAATTAGTTACAGATTCTTCCTTTCTGATTAAATCTCTAGAAGTGAAAAGTTGTCTATACTATTTTCTTCCACCTACCATGTAAGACTGATTGGATTCTTCCCTCCTTTTTTCAAGTTGCAATTTAGAACAAAGTATATTTCTGCCTTTGATGCGGGCATTGATTTTAGAATTACTATTCAAAGCTATGAGATAAAGCCTGACAGGCTACAGACAAAATTATTCAGGAAAAGCATTGTGAAAATGTAAAGAAAACAAAATGTTTCATACAAAGCCTTTAGCTAATTTGTGATTATTGTTTTTAAGTTAGACTCACAGTCTAATTTTTTTAAGCCTAAAAAAAGAGGAGAAGGCAACAAATGAAGCAAAAATAATTGCTAACATCCTTCGATAAGGACTAAGCTGATGTATAAGACACTTTGATGTGCTTGAAGCATTAAGAATAGGAAGAAGGAAAGTGATTGTATAGTGGGGGGGAAAATCAAAGACATTCCAGGCTGGTTTGATTCGAAATGCATTTCAGCAATCTCTCAGTAGCTTAGCTGAAAGCCTTGGGGAATGGTCAATGAGAGCAAACAGACCTACTACAGCACTGCTGCAGCATGTTTTCACCATCTCCCAAATCCTTACTGATTGCTGATGCTATCCAACTACTAGTCTATAACTCTTGTTGCAGAGAGACAACAGATAAAAACATAAAGATTTATTCATTCCGTCAGCTCCTAGTGACTTTATGGAGACATCCTTGTATTTGCTTGGCAACCAGATGGAATTGGTTTGTCACTGTCTACTTCCTGGGTGCGTTATTCCATCCCCCAGTTTAGTCTGGTACCCTGGGATTGTCAAATAGCCTCCATACTTGATTAGGTGCTGCCCACCACAGTCATAAACTAGTTTACTTTAACCCTTCCATTTCACACATACTGTAGAACTCATTCAGGTTTTTCTTCATAATATTCTGTTACTGTTGATTAGTGGTACTGTAAATAAATTTATCGAATAACTTAATGGACAAATTATACTTGGTATTAAAAGTTAAATATCTGCCTTCCAGATATCTTTGAATCACAAATTCCAGAATCACAGTAACTGTATTTCTAATAGTACAGGAAATACATTGGTATCTATTTCACATTTTATCAACTTCTTTCATTGATCTGATGACATTACCCTTAAGAGAGGATTCAGGATAAGGTATTAAATCAGGTTATTTGAAATGCTGCTTAGCAAAGCTTTCTTGGCGTTCCTTTAATTTGTGCAAAAGGCTAAACATAGGTTAGCTTGATGATAGAAGATCTTTCCCAGAAGTTTGCTTTATATTTGTTTGTTTGTTTTACCTATGCTTATACTCTATATAATATTAGATAAGGTTAATTAATATACTTTGCAGACCATTTATGGAACTATTTATTGTACAACTGGATGTTCTATGTCATAAGTGATTTCCTACAATGTCTTATAACACTGTAGTGGAAAAAAAATCATCAGGTCCTGTGCATTGTCATGAGAAATCATGGAATAAAATAAATGATCTTGCAAAATTAGCAATCTTGCATTATTTTCAATCATTTCCTTCCAATTTTGGAAGTCAGCAAGTAGATCCTTTGGTGCTATACCACCAATATAAGTTTTATGTTTGAAATATGAAAAGCCTATTAACTGTTCAGTGGTGCTGTTAAACTCTTGTGCAGTCAGTTCTGTGCCCTGCACTTCTTGCTTTTCAGACTTATGCATATGTTAGGATTGAAGGCTTAGCAAAGCTTTTGTATGCTAAAGACTGCATACCTATATGGGCAACAATAAGCCACACTGAATTTGAGGGGATTTTCTTCTTGGTAGGCATTTCTAAGCATTTCTGTATAAGTTATGTATATTATGTTATATATGTTACATTATGTTTCAAGCTCAGTTGAATGGAAACACCTTTGTTACAAATAGTTTTTAATGTATGATTTAAAAAAAAATACTTTGTTCTCCAAATGGTTATTTTTGTATTGTTTATAGTTGTATTAGAATCATGGGCAACAGCAAGGTTGTCTCCAAATTAACAATCTTAGATTGAGCATGTTTAAGGTAAAACTGGTTTTTGGTTGCACTATGCATGCTAGCCACCAAGTGCCTAAATTCACTGGAACTACTTTTAACAATATCTGTGAACACTGTGCATGACACAGCTAAGGTTGGTGACTTAATTGAACTCTGCTCTATATTGCAAAAAAACAAAAACAAAAACCCTTTGCATTACTTGACCAAACTGATAATGGGCAGTGAAGGGGAATGAAGTGCTTGCAAAGATACTTAGAGCAACAGTGTCATAAATCCAGAAGTGGACCTGACTCAGCACTAGTAAAAACTCACATCTGAGCCTGCACAGTGATTGTAAGAGGGGCAAAATGTCAGTTCTTCTCCAAGCGTTTTACGTCTGCAAGTTACTGCCTGGTGGTAATATTCAGAATCGTTTTAGGAAAGGATGGGTGGTTAATTCATGGACAGCCTTGATAACAACTTGAGAGGAAGATGGGAAAGTTAAAAACAAAGGTAATGTATGAAGCATGGACATCTAAAAGGAAGGCAAAGAGGAAGAGAAATTGTGCACAGCATGATGCCGTCATGTAATGGCATACATTTCTTATGTCATTTGGCTCATGATGCAATAAGGATGAATTATAGAATTTACATCTTCTGGGGATGATGTCATAATAGTGTGATGTTGTCATTTTGTGGTATGGACAGATGGAAGCAAGTATGGATAGAAAAAAGCAAAGATAACATATGAGGAATTATGGAGAATTATGGGGGTTAGTGTAAGCTACTTTTAACTGCTTTCTTTTTTAAAAAGAAACCTCAGTTTTTGAGTTTTGAGCTTTCTATTTCTTATCCCTTTGCTTAACATTGATTATCTCAAAAGGGAACAACCTAATAAGTCTCTCTATTGGTAATATAATGTTGCTTCTGACTACAGTCACCTGTACAGTTTCTTAGCAATAAGCCTGCTTAACTGAATAACTTTAGTTTTGTGTAGACATACCTAAAAGTAACATACATTATTTTTTCTGTTTACATGTTCACTTCGGAGCCAGCTTGGTGTAGCAGTTAATGGTATCAGGCTAGAAATCCATGAAGAAGTGACTTTGAATCCTGCTTTAGGCATGAAGCCAACTTGGGTGACTTTGGACCAATCACTTTCTCTCAGCCCTAGGAAGGAGACAATGGAGCCGATGGCAAAACATTTCTGAAAAACCTTGCCAGAAAAACTGCAGGGACTTGTTCAGGCAATCCCCAGAGTCAAAATTGACTCAAAAGGACACCCCGACACAAAAATCATTTTGGATCCTGTTAAAAGAAGGAGGAAGACATATTTTAATATGCATTTCGAAACCATATTTTTGTGTGTGCGTACACCTCTACACGCATCATCAAATGCCTTTTTGCCGTAAAAGAAACCGAGTAAGCTTTCTCTAGAGCTATGGATGATTCCACAGCTGACTTATTTTTTTTTGCTCTTGTTATGAATAAGATGAAAAGGTCAAGTGGCAGATTCTGTTAAAATTCCCAGTTAGCAAGAGAAAGAAGAGAAAGAATTGTGCTGGAAAATCTCATTATGCACTTCCTCCATCCCTCTGCTTTTTCCACAGCTAAAATTTCAATGGGGCAGATTTTTACATAAATAATGCGCTGAATTTATTATTAGATACATTTCAGGGGCCGTAGGGGATTTCTCATTCGGAATCATGATTTAAATGCCGAGGTGGGGAGAACAGTCCTTTGGATGCCGTTTTCTTATCCTCTTGTTTGCACTGGGGGATTGGGTTCTGATTCTGCTTGGTTTTAGAGGAGTGTTGCTTCTGAAAGAAAAATGGTCAGGGCTAGCAAAGAAAATAAGTTCTGTATGAAATATCCCCCTGAAGAAAAATAACTTGCTTTGCTACAGACTTTTTCCCAGAGGTATTTAATCAGAAAGCTGTTCTTTTTGCCTCGGCAACAAACTGTCGCTGTTTAATAAAGAAGATATTTTGTATTCCAGCCCTCAGGAAGTTAAATGAAATTATCTTTTTTGCTGCTATAATACCAAACGGTGCACATCCAACCCTCCTCCTTTTTAGCTGAACTGACATCTCATTTAAGTGCCTCCCTCAACAGAGATATGCTAAATATTTGCATATTGTTTGGAATAACACTTTTGGTTTCCTCGGTTTTATTTCTGTTCTACATTTAGGCAAATGTTTGGGATTTTTCCCAAATGTTTTGGGAGTTTACCAACAAGTCCTGAGACGTATGAAACACAAAGTAGCTGTGGGAATTTGCAGCACGAGATTTCTCTTGTTTAGGACTTCGGTTGCATGTGAAATTATGATTGCTTTTTGCAAGTAATTGCTATCACCACATTTGTGAGCCACAGCTATACACCAGCAGAAAAGCCTGCTTTAACTAGTGATCTGGGGATATTGATTAGAAACTGTGCTCCTTTTTGGTTTTTTTCTGCAGCAATGGTTGTAGTCGAATGACCATAAACAAATTGGATTGAACCCTTTTATCAGGAGCTGCTTACAAGATTTGCTCTGTTTGATTTTCACTTGTATCCTTTTAAAGATCTGGAACCTAGCAAAACGCAACCTAAGTATTGCTACCAGGAGGAATGTGCACTTAATTAATTAAGATCTGGTAGTTCCTGACTGGAATAAAAATACCAGGCAGTCAAGTGAATTTTTATTACAGACCTTGACCAAACAAGCAAGAACCTGCAGAATAAACATATAAGCAACTAACAAGCAGATAAGCAAATATGTTCATATGTAATAATGTGCATGTTTACTTAAATAATAAGAGCTAACAAAGCTCAGATTAATGTGAGCTTGTGCCTAACAGGGATCAGCACATAATTTTCTATACTGAGTGTGATTTGATGGTTTCAGGTTTGCCAAAAGTAACTGGGTATAATATTAAATAGAGCTACCTTTCCCATTCATTAAAATATGATGGAGGAGGGCTTGAGAATAGATCAGATGCCACAATAAAGTGAAAAATACAAAATGACATGACTGACTGTTTCAACTCTTTCCATTCAGGACAAATAACTTTCCCTGAGGGAAATCTTGAGTACCTTCTCTGTACAGGGTTATTCAGGGAACTAGTGGGGCTTGACAAAATTCAGAAATTCTTCCAGAAAGTTAAGATAGTTCCCTCAGAATTTAAAAAACTGCTCAAATATGGAAATAAGTTGGTTTGATAACTAGCATAAGAGGCAACTTACTAAAGCAATTCACATTTATCATGTGGGAAATAAATAGGTTCCTATCTATCTTTCTCAGTTTGGAGAAAGATATGACAATGTGTTCATGGCTCCGATGACAGTTACTCTATGGCATATAAACTTTGGAGTTACATACATTTGGTGCATATATTCATTATTCATAGGGAGTTACATTAAAAAAAACACCTCTATGGATGCTTATACTGATTCACTCAGATATATTATGTAAAAGATCATTCAGGGATCTTAAGAAAAGAATCAATGCCCTTTAGATTTAAGAGAGCCTTTTTCAAGCTGGTACCATCCAGGTGTGTTTGATTAAATGTTCCATATTTTTGGCTCTGAATTGTGAAAGAAATGATTCTTCAATGTTGTATAGCAGACCTGGGCATTAATGATCCATGGGCCATGACTGGCCCTTTGGCTGTTCCTGTCTGGCCAGTGGAAGGGGCTCTCCAGTTTGCATGTGACCCCATGGGAAAATTAATTGCCCAGCCCTGTATTATAGCAAGGAAGAAGCAACTGATAATACATGATATTGAAATCGTTTTCCAGATATATGGATAATGCTTTAAATATCATTCTGTATTGTCAGTTGCCTCTCGCTTGCTGTAGGACAATGAAAAACCTTTTCATCTATCATTTGATAAGGTAAAGACTCTTTTATTTTACTAGGCTATAAAATGTAATTTCCCCCTATGCGATTCAGTAGGCATTCATTCTTTTCTGCCTGGCTCTGGTTCAGGTATTTCCTTTTTGTTTCATCTCGTTCCCTCTGTGATCTTTCTAGTGACTTTTTATCCCTTCCCGTCCTAAAAAATTGTTATATCTTCCAAGGTCCCAGAGCATCTCAATTACTTTACACAAGCTACTTTATGTTCTGTTATATTATACCTGTGTATAAGGAGTTACTGTAGAGAAATCTTCAAGCGCTTTTCTTCTCCATAGGACCCTAAGTTGTCAGAATGATAAAAATGTATGAAGAACAATAAAAGAGCCAGTTATATTCACCAAGGCAATGATGATACCTTCTAATCAAACATGCATGCTTTGATTGTGTATATTATTGTCTGTCCTCAGCATTAACAAAATACTACAATCTCAGATCTGCTTCCCCCTCCCCTCAGCAATTTTCCACTGCTTTCATCTCTAACAAAGCAATGTCTACATTTCATTGTACTGTATTTATGCAAAGAGGTCTCCACTCATGGCAAGTTATTCATATAACTGGGATTGCTGTATGTTACTACTTTAAAATAAATCCCAAAAGGTGGAAGTTTTATCTTGGAAATTGCATTGCTAAGCCAAACATTTAGGGGTTGGTTTTTTTTGCCCTTCTCCTAAATATGCATTTTGCTTAGAAATTCAACTGAGGGATTAACTTCAAACTGAGGCAGCATCTATCCAATTTAAGCTGATCTCAGAAGCTAAGCAGGATCAACCCTGATTAGTCCTTGATGGGGAATCACTGGGGAGTGCAAAAGTCCCAGAAGAAAGCAACAGCAAAGCATTTCTGTAACACTGCCAAAAATATTGCATTGATATAGTAGCATCACCAGGGGCATCTTGACTTTGATTAACTGTTATTGGCCATACCTAATGGATGTGATAAGGGAAATGGCTGGCAACTGGAGACTGTGGTTCCCTGGTGTTAGGGCAACAGTCATATATTCTCAGGCCAGAAATGGCAATTACATAAACAATGAACGACCATTTGGCTTCAAGGCCATAATGTGCAAGCAAAGAGAATCCATTAATTTATGGGGCTTTCCTGGTTTAAATAAATAGGGGGCATGGTGGCTAAGATGCTGAGCTTATCGGTTGAAAGGTTGGCAGTTCAGCAGTTCGAATCCCTAGTGCCGTGTAACAGGGTGAGCTCCTGTTACTTGTCCCAGAG
>JAOYMU010000192.1:104295375-104317476 GCA_025802295.1 Psammodynastes pulverulentus | reverse complement strand
ATAAAGTATACATCTATGAAAGTGCCAAGTATTTTAACTAAATATATATTAGAAATTCCGCAGAATTCACATTACGTTTTTTATTCAAAGTTTTGTTATTTCTTATGCACTTGATTATACCAATTTAGGTAATTTTACAAAGGAAAACCAAAATGAATTAGCTTTCAATTAAATAAGATTTTATGTGGCATGAATAAACACATAAGGGGCAAGATAATGAGATATATGTGCTAATAGTTTTCAAAATAAGCAAACAATTCTAACATGTACATGGTATTTATATTCATTTGTCATCTATTAAACAGCTCTAGGTAGATGCTCCACAACTGCTTCTATATTAATCTGAGAAATGAATCAATTTAACACACTTCTGTTATACATCTGAAAATTAATCCAATTCTGTTTATAGTTTCCAAGATGCTAAATGTATCTATAAACATGTGTGTGGATCTCTTCCAATCTGAATTGGACTCTGACCATTTTCACTGGTTCAGGAAGTAATGCAAGTAATGCGAGGTTTTGAAAAAGTGCTGTCAACAGATGACACAAGCTAATGCAAAGTTGATTGTAAGATGGGTGGCTTTATAAATGTTATAAACAAACAAGCAAACAAATAAATAAATGTGTGATGCTTATCTTTAAACAGCAAAGGTTTTGACTGAATTCTCTCCAGAAGGTGGGGGAATTTATAGAAAAAGAGGAATTAGAGGAGATTCAAATAGAAGTGTCAGAAGAGATTAAACAAAAACAACAGGTGCAACAGGAAACAGAAAGAGATTATTCTGAATTAGGTGCTAGAAATATCATTTTTTCTAAATTTTTGGCTTGCAAATGCTTAACATGGAATATATATGGAGCAAATAAAAATGGGAAAAAAATCATTATTTGATAAAAATAAAACAAGGTGGAATTTGAGACCCATATTTGATTTATGAAAATCTGGAGGAAGAATTGATTTCAGCAAAAAGAGTTGTTTTGTAAATAATTCACCAAATAAAAAGAAAACTTATATTGATTGGTAAACAGTAGATTTGGTGGAAGTTAATTTGTAGGTAATTAAGACTTTCATACTGGGAAATAATGTCTTAAATGAGGACAAAGTATTGTTTTACAAATATCTTACAGAAAAATTAATAGGTTTCTCTTGTGTGACTTGATGTTTGATAGGGGATTGGAATGCAGTGATCTCCCTATGACTGGACAGAACTCAGAAAAATCATTCAAGGAAAATTAGCAAAAGTTTTCTTTGATTTGATGCTCATTTTGTGATTGGTTGATCTAAAACAGAAAAATAGAAGTTTAAGAAAGTGTACCTACTTTTCTGAAAGAATAGATCCTTTTCAAGAACAAAGATTGATTTGGATTAAAAAGAATTTAGCTACTAAGGTTTCTAGCATAGAGATAGTACCAAAGATTTTTCAGATCATGATTCTGTGACTTTGGTTAATAAAGTCTAATTTTTTTATGGAGATTAAAGAAAATGTTGCCACAGATAGAAAAAATAGTAGAGGTTGTAAAAAGCAATTTAAACAAATAATAAAACTTATATTAAAATTATTTGTCTGGAAAATAGATGGTGAATAATATGCAAATCTGCAAACAAGCAAATATCTCAAGTACCACTTTGGAAGATAAATCAATCCCTCATTTCTTAACAGATAAGTGTTATAGCATCAGATATTCTTTCTTAAACACTTAATTGAAATGGAAGACATGCTAGTATAAAAAGCAGATGAATGTTTCATGGGTATCTGTGTAGAGGGAGGCAAGTGCCAAAGGAACTTGGCACACATGAGACTATTGTAGTTTGTACCAGATTCCTATCATATGATTATTGATGGATGTTTTGTGATTTTGCAAATAATATACTGCAATTTATTGTGACAAAAAGAGCATCCATGTATTAAACAGCCTAATTTAACCATAATATTGAAGAGGAATGTCAAATCTGTGGCCCATGAGCCAGATGTGTCACGTGCTGGCCACACCCACCCCCGGTTTAGCAAAGGGGGGAAAAGTTGTGATACATCATGTGATGGCAATGTGATGCCATGAGTTTGACACCCCTGCTATAGAACCTCAGCACTACCAATTTTTTGTTCCATGTGATTCCACAGAAGACTCATTTCAGAGTTCTTCAAAGAGTGGACAATATAGGTGACTGAAATACATATTTCACTAAGAAATTCAGTGCTGATTCAATTTTAACGCTGGCTAGTTTGTTTCAAGTGTGTAGTCTTTTTTAAAAAATGTAATTATTATTAATTCATAATCTTTTTATTCTATTCAGTTGGAGGGAATAAAGGGGGTTAATTCCAGATCAATCATGCTTGCTCATAGTTCTTCAATAAATTTGCAGAAATACAGTGCGTCTGTTCATGTCCCTGCAGAGCAAAAATGGATTTAAGCTTATAATGGACTTTTCCACTCCAGTAAAATTTCTGCTTCTCAATCCCTTCAAAGCACCTTGAATGCAAACTGAGATCTTCTTCCCTTTTGTAAACCAGGAAACATGGAGAACACCATGAGCTAATCAGTGCACCGTCTAGATGATAAATAGGGGAATGTAAAAAATATCATTCAGTCAGTATCCAGGTCAAACAGCTGGTGACTTGGAGCAACAAAAAAGCTGTTCATTCTCATTCACACAAATATTAGTAAGCCCCCTCTGTTTATTCAGCTCATATTGCAAACATTTGTTTGATCATTCAAGGAGGAGAAATCTGAGTGGCTGATAAGAGAGTTAGGAAAGTTGACCTTCTGTCTATAAAAGGCTTTTGCAAGCTATAATTGTGAAATGATAGTACTGTATGGCAAGAACTCTGCAATAAGATATTTTCCTGAATAGTTGCAAGTATAGTTGTATGATTTTGCAGTAGCTGGAGTGGAGAAATTAGGCATATTATATATTTTAAATAATGCTTACAGATGTACTGTAACAATTGAAATTCTATGAGTAATCATAGAATCACAGGGCTGGAAGGGATTTTGGAGGTCTTCTAGTCCAGCTCCCCTTCACAAGGCAGGAGTCCTTGAGGAGCATTGGTGGCGTAGTAGTTAGAATGCAGTATTGCAGGCAAACTTTGCCCACAGCCTGGAGTTCAATCCTGATGGGGTCAAGGTTGACTCAGTTTTCCATCCTTCCAAGGTTGGTAAAATGAGGACCCAGTTTGTTAGAAGCAATATTCTGACATTGTAAATTGCCCGGAGAGTGCTTAAAGCACCATGGAGTAGTATATAAGTTCTTTAATGTTTGTGGTGATAGAAAAGTGTGCTATTATAAATTGCATAGCCTTCATTGTTGATATCTCTGCTGCTTCAGTTATAAGGCCAGTAAATGATGCTCTTCTTACCATTTTAATGGAAGACAAATTCAGGAAAGAGACTGGGAGATTTCCCCGTGTTCACTTTCTCCACCTTTAGCGAAGTGTCACCTGCCAGCAAGATTTTTTAAAAAAAGATAAAAGTCAATCCTCTCCTTAATTTTGGAGCTTTCTATTGCTAATAGAATTTATGTTATGAATCTGGTGTATAATGTTGTGTGTTGCCATGTATGTGTTGTCAGATGGGTTATGAAGAGCCTCAGTAACATTGCCTTTTGTGTGTATGCTTACCGGTAATTATAATGGGATTTGGGGGTTATAGATATCTACAGTAAGTTTTATTGTTTTTGTGTTATCTAGTTGGCATGCTTGTATATATAACTAGCTGCCTAGAATCATTGTGTTGAGATGAGTAGCCATATAAATCACTTTAATAAATCAATCTGTATTGTCAAAGTGACAATATCTTTTATTGTAACATTTGATTCTCTTTGCTTTTTTCATAAAATTATTAATTTCTTAAATGCTCCAGAATGATCTTACACAAGAGGTCATTTTCAGTACGTCTTTATTCTATTTAGTTGAGCAAACATATTATGGCATTTGACAAAAAAGAAAATAATGTTCTCAAGACCTCATATGTCTCCTTAACTTCTTGACTTGGGAATTATGCTGGATTACAATAAAGAATCCTTCAAAATTAACTGTCATCTTTTAGCTTTGTCCTTTAGCCAGTTTAGTTCTACATACAGTTAAATATCCTTAGCAGAGAATACAGCTGAAATGCAATTAAGGCATTTGGAAAACTGCTTGATATATTTGATTTAATATTAAAATAATTTATTCAAATATATTAGGTGTTCTGTTTTTGAGAATGAAATGAACTTAACAAATAGCTAAAATGCTTTTACACAATCTCCCGACACAACACCTGGGTGTGCATGACACAAGGCACATATGGTCTCACACTACTACCACCTCCTTAATGCCTCCTTAACTCAAAATACATATTTTCTTGGCACTGAAAGCTACTGTGCAGGAATCCAGGTTCGGGAAACCTGATGAGCTCCAAGAAATCTAATTGCACTTTCCTAACTTGTTCCTATCTGTCCCATCTTCCTACAATAGGCAGGAAACATGTGGTCAGTAAGTTGCCAGGTCTGTTCCAGAGACAGTACAGAGCACTGACAAGTTACAGTACGAAATAAACCACATTTTGAAGAGCAAAACAAACATCCTACCCAGTGATAGGATTCAACATTTTTTACTACTAGTTCTGTGAATGTGGATTGGTGGGTGTGGCAAGGGAAGGATATTGTAAAATCTCCATTCCCACCCCACTCCAGGGGAAGGATACTGCAAAATCTCCATTCCCACTCCACTCCAGGGGAAGGATACTGCAAAATCTCCATTCCCTCCCCAATCCTGGGGGAAGGTTACTGCAAAATCCCATTCCCTCTCCACCCCAATAACCTGCTTCTCCTGTGCAGAAAAACAAAAGAAGACCCAGCCAATCAGCTGGGACTCAGGAGGCAGAGAATAGATGGGGGCAGGGCCAGCCAGAGGTGGTATTTGCTGGTTCTCTGAACTATCCAAATTTTCCGCTACCGATTCTCCAGAACTGGTCAGAACCTGCTGAATACCACCTCTGATCCTACCTCCAAATTTGGTGGATGCCAGATCTGTAACTTGAAGTTTATGATTAAACCCCTTTTTCTTTTTATCAGTTCTAGCAAGAATAGACTGATCATAATGAGATGGTGCACTGCACACAATTCCAGTTTGGCTTCATGTTTTAAGGAACATTGTGGCCTAATGCAATGTAAACTCAACCTAGTCATGAAAAATGAGATGTTCCTGATCCCTTCAGCACTGTGTTGAAAGAAGCAATTCAGAGACTTTTTCGGGCTGTAGCAACATCGGGTTGGTAATAATAAAACATATACTCTTTAGGTTTAAGTTTAGATTCATTTTTCATTAGCAACATTTATTGAATGGTCCTACGACATAAAGGAGATAGAACAGATTGCTCTCCCAACCCCAGTCACTGCCACTGAAATTGGAAGAATGTATTTTGTTTTATTGAGCTTCCATATATCTCACATATATGACACATTCCATATATCTTCATTGAGTTTCTATATGTTCCATGGCAGAGTATCGATTCTCTTTAATGCATTATATACAACTAACATATTCATCTACTTTCATTGGAGAAGAGAAAAAAAATTAAAATAAATGAGACGGGGAAAGTTGTGTTTTTGATAATCTCCTTTAGGCTGAACAGAACAAATCTTGGGAATACAGACAGCAATGCATGACTAATGTATATAAGTATTTAACCACATACAGACAGACATGCAAACTTCCTGATACTAATAATTGAATAAAATCAAAGAGACCATAAAGCTGTTTCATACTGTATCCATAAGGTGTTATTGCCCTAATTAACAACTATTCCAAGGCAATGCTTATGTAACAGTTACATTCTTTCATTTACTTACCCATTATTAATGACTATCTTCATGTGTTCCTGCTTTATGATTTAAGAAATATTAGTTTTGAAAAATGACAGATACATCCATTGTAAGCATGTTGCCTTCCTTTTAAAACAATTCCTATCCCACTCTATAGATCAGTGTTTTTCAACCATGGCAACTTTAAGATGTGTGGATTTCAACTCCCAGATTTCCCCAGCCAGCATAGCATAATGCAGGGCTTCTTGAGCTTAGTGTTGGCCAAATGTGACTTCTACAAAACCTATATTGCCAGTATTACAAAGTCCATCTTACATGGCACTCATTAGTGTACTTATAGTGTCCTTGAATTATGACAATTAGAACTGGAATTTTGACTGCTAAGCAATGTGATTGTTAAGCAAGCCATCACATGACCAGATCCAATTTTACAATCATTTTTACTGTGGTCATTTAGCAAAACTCATGGTTGCTAAATGAATCACACTGTGGTTAAGCAAATCCTGTTTCCCCAATTGACTTTGCTTATTGGAAGCTGGCTTGGAAGTTTGTAAGTCATGATCACGTGATTGCAAAATGCTGCAAACATCATAAATGTGAACCCATTGTGAAGCGCCTGAATTGCGATCATGTGACATTAGGGATGTACTCATTTTTTCCAAAACTGTTGTAACTTCAAACCATTATTAAACAAACAATTGTAAGTCAAGGACTACTTGTATGCACATAAATACAACAAAATTAGGAGTGAATAAATGTCAAGAAATGTTCTGACCTTGGAATGGGTTGTTCCAAGTATATCCAGGAGTGATCTGATCCTGATACATTCTGAAGTACAATTGGCTTATTCCGAGGATGGGTGATTTCTGGAATCAATTAAAGGCTAATAGCTCATTTGGGGGCCAGAATATTCCATAATTAAACTTTTGTATACCCTTAATAAAATACTCCTGTGTGGCTTTTCTTTCATATTCTTTTTTTATATTTCTAAATGTCTTACAACTGCATCACTTTTATGAACCCAAATAAGAGTACATATCCAGTGAAACATTTGTGAGACTTCTCTTTAATTTGATAAAAGCCCTAATTATAGACAATTTAATGTACAACAGGTGGAGAACACACTTACATAATTGGAGCTGGAGCACTAAAAGCAAACCAGGCAATTATTGTAATTGTATAATGCTACATATCAGATCGTTTCTTCAAACATTTTTTCTATTTATTACAGAAGTTCATTGGGAAACTCGGAGTAGGGAAACTTGAACTAGATAAACAGACTTTAACTAAAAATTGTCTTACAAACTCAGGTGGGTTGGGACTGTGACAAGCATGTTCAGGTCTACTGGCCTTGTTGTAAATAGAGAAATTAGGACAGCAGTGTCCTAATTTTCATTTGAGCAAAATTGAGTGGTATATTAACTATTCTCACATATTTTTAAAAACACTGTCATTCCTTTTTCTTTTCACTTCTTCAAGTGTGCTGTCAGCTCTGAGCAGAGTTTTAAAGAATGTCTAAAGAGTCCCTGAAGGGATAAAACATTTAGCTTCAGAGAAACCTGTGGCAACTGGAAAATGAATTGCCTTCCCCCACAGTGAAACTGGATCTCTTTCCTGGGATCACACGTGGTGACTTAAAGAAAATATTTACCGAATTTATATTCACATCCCATTTGCTGCATAATATTTTTTCCTCTATTTTGATCTCATACAATACACTCCTTTGTGAAGAGAACAAGGTTTTCTCTTAATTGAGGGCTGAGGATGGAATGTAACTGAGTAGGCCAGTCTTCTTTCTTTCCTCTGTCCACCTCTTGGCTAGGTTACACAGAGACAAGTTAAACAGCTAGTCCCTCATCAGTTGGGTAAAAGTTGTGTTCAGTAGGTGAAGAAGCAGAGGTGGTATTCAGCAGGTTCTGACCAGTTCTAGAGAAATGATAGCGGAAATTTTGAGTAGTTTGGAGAACCGGCAAATACTACCTCTGACTGCCCACATCTATACTCTGCCTCCCGAGTCCCAGCTGATTGGCTGGGTCTTCTTTTGTTGTCCTGCAAAGGAGAACAGAGCTGGAAAGCAGGTTAGTGGGGTGGGGAGGGAATAGAGATTTTGCAGTATCCTTCCCCCTGCCACGCCCACCAAGCCACGCCCACAGAACCGGTGGTAAAAAAAATTGAATCCCACCACTGTGAAGAACACATGTAGATTTCTTCTGTGGGTTGGGATCAGGCAGGACAAACTGGTCCAAGGCTTTTGTGAAAACAATCTAAATTCAAATGAGCCTAACCACGTGCACATAATTGGTCTAGAAAAAAGCAGAACATAAAAGGCAGAGAGATGATTTGTACATTTTACTTCATGACATAGTGTATAATATTACTCTGAGTTATGGGGAAATTAAAATGTTAAACTGGTTTCAATAAAAAGCAATTGTTTGGTAGTTTCTGATCTATTCTGCTTCACTGTTATTATTTTCACAAACATTCTGGCCTTGTTGCTGTAGTTTTGTCAATGCAAATCATTCAAGAATATTTATATAGGAGACAAAGAGAGGGATGGAAAGGTGAACAAAGAAAAGGAAAAGGAAAAGGAGGGCCACATTACTCAGTTAAATGAAAGCTCTGTTGGCAATTCCTTACAGAAGGCTGGACATTTTCCTGGCATTGCACAACTGTCTGCATTTTGTTGAAGTTGTATATGTGCTCTCCACTGTACACTCTGAAGGACATTTTTTGTTTACATCCAAAGCACCATACAATTGCTTGCCCTTAATGAGTTCAGGGCAGTTTCCATGGGCATCTCCCTTCATTTTATTCCCATCCCCCACTATCTTAGATTATGCTAAGATAGAATGGCTCACTCAAAATCACCACATGGCTTTCCATGGTTGAGATGGAACTCAAATCAATGTTTCCCATTAGTAGTCCAATGCTTTAACATTAAAGTACATTGACTTTATTGGTTAAGACATATAGTTCTAAATTAAGGTAAACTGGCCTATAAGAGGGGTGCTACCATTGAGAAGGCCCTGCTGTGGGGACCATATCGAATTTTCTTGGAAACAAGAAAGCGCATCCCTCAGTAGAGCTTCCCTCTCAGATCTCATTTAATGGACAATTACAGTTTGGAGTAGTCATGGTTAAATAAAGAGTGCAAAATAAATCTTCAGGGGGAAAAGCCAGGATTGTAGGCAGGAAAACAAGCTTATTGATAGAAGAACACTAGAATGAATGGGATGATAGATAGATAGAAAAGAATGACACTGGAATCCTAGACAAGTGCACTGTTGTGAAACATTTTGTTGTGAATGTTATAGCTACAAGTGCAGGGGTGTCTTTGCAGCCAATGACCTCACATTAAGTTATCCTCTCATGAATTTGTCATAGCTGAGGCAGTAAGCAGACATGGAACTAGCCAGTTTTTTTAAAAAAAAAAAACACCACTCAGCTTCCAGGTTCATTTGCCCAGGAGACAAGAGGGAAATGGGGGGCAGGAAAGTTAGATAAAGAGATATCATCAAGGTCTTCTAATCCAACCCTCTGGTCCAGCAGGAGACCTTATATCATTTCAGACAAATGGCTGTCCTGTCTCTCCTTAAAAGCCTCCAGTGACATGGTATCCACAACTTCTGAAGGCAAGGCATTCCACTGATTAATTGTTCTAACTGTTAGGAAATTTCTCCTTAGTTTGCTTCTCTCCTTGATTAGTTTCCACCCATTGCTTCTTGTCCTGCCCTCAAGGAACACTGCTGTCATGTCTCCCCTAGTCCTTTTTTTCATTAAACTAGGCATACCCAGTTCCTGCAACCGTTCTTTATAGCGGAGCCAATAGCTGCCTCTGCATTGCTTTTAACTGAATTTTCCATGTGAGAGAGATGTAGAGACTAGGAATCCAATGCCTTTTCCCATATGGTATCTCACAATAGAAGAAATAACTGAAGAATGTCTCTCTTTCCCCTCTCTCTTTTTAGAGAAAGTATATCAAAATGGCAGGCAGATTTCCTTTGACATCTCATATTATAAGCATTTTTGCATATATACAAGAAACTTGCTTTTTTCTACAGCACTGTTTTTAAGCACTGACTTCTTGAAGACGACTTTATGAAACAATACGAGAGGGTTATAAAATGTCTCAAATGCAAGGTTGCCACAGTTGGTTCATTTACAAATTCACCCAAATTCTCTTCTGAAAATATTCTGGAATTTTATTCAACTGGGGGCAATAAAAGTAAGATACATTTTCTGTGTGACACTGTTTTTAACCTTGCTCACTCTGTAGAGCAAAGGTTTATAGAATGCATTAATTCAACACATTAGAGCAAAGTCAAACTTGCTTTACGATGCCTTAGCAAGTTTTATGAACCCAATCAAAGACTCAGAGAGAAGATCCCTGGGTTGACCATTTATCACTCAACTTATAGACTACAAGGACTTTCTTCACAAAAGACTCAGGGCATGATGTATTTCCAAGGGTATGCATGATTTGGACCTCCATAGAGAATTAGCGTGAGGCCAATCTGGAAAGAAAAATATTAAGCAATGCTGTATATACTGTTCTGCTGAAATACAGCTCGTACTGGTAGTTTTTCATTAAAACCGTAACACTTCTTGGCTCATGCAATATATCTGCATAAGATGTATAGGGTGAAATGAATTCTTAAGTATATCATCATCATCATCATTATCATCATCATCATCATCATTTATTCATTAAACATGACTCAGTCAACTAAACATTTAAAAATGTATCACAAATATTATTAACTGGCACTGATGGTTGATACGGGATGCTGCCAGCATCCTACCTCAACTTGTTTTAACAAGGTTAAAACTCTCATAAGCCACAGCTTTCTGGCAGAATTGATGTGAAGAGGACCCTAACACATTTGAAAGGTGGCAGGTTGTGGAAGAATAATGTATGAAAAGTTGTCCTAGTTCTTTAAAGCTATATATTTAACTCTGTTCTACAATATCTTTACATTCTTAGGCTTTAACCAAAAGAAAAAAGAAAAGAAAAAAAGAAAACAACAAACCAAACCTGCAATGCAGCAATTTTATTCTGCTCATTAAACCTATTCCCACTGCATACAAATTACCTTGCTGCATTATTAGGTATGTTTGCCACTTTATTTATAAAAATAATAAAGGCGGGGTATAATAAATAAATGAACTGGATTGATGCAATTTGTCTATTGGGTTAATCGAGTCGTGATGCATAGCTTAATATATTATGTGAACCCTGAAAATTATGATCTATGTGATCAAAAAAATCTTGACTCAGTTTGCTGCTGAACAGAGTCATAGTCCAAAATTGACTTTTAATTGCTCTCAATATTTGCACTGCTGGCTAGCTGTGCAATTTACTACATAGGAAATAGCTCATAATCTGAACAAGGGCTGGTTTGATATCAAGTATTCACAGTAGTCAGGCATAAACAGGAAAGATTAATAATCAAAGTTTTCATAGGAAAATGCAGTGAATACAATAACTGGCATGATTTAGATTTTTAGAATAAGATATTTTGTGTTGTTTTTCAAAATAATATGATGCGGGTGGCATGATAGGTAGCCGTTGTGTGGTACAGAGGTTAAATAAGAGTTTCATTATAAATATAGATTCCCAGTTAAATTGGGAACACAATACCATCATGGCATGATGGTTTACAGACTTTCATGGCATTGCAAACTTTTAGTATAATTAAGGTGTAAGAAATATTGCCTGTTTTACCTGGGGCTGTAGAAGAATTATTGTCTGTCTTGATGAGCTCGTGCTGAAACTTGCAATAGGAAAAAAATTATTATCCTTGATAATAGCAAGGAGCCTCAGTATTACCAGGGATAAATTATTATTTGATATATTGGTTGGTATCAATATTATGTGAAAGAGGCAACATAAATTATAGAGATGGCATGACAGAAAAAGCAGGTATTTCAGACAGTCCTGGGACAAAGAGAGAATTTTAACCAGCAGTAAGATTCAGTGAAAGTTCCCTCAGTCAAAATGTATAGATTTTATTTTTGTATTAACACTGCTGCCAACTAATGTGATAAATTTGAGTACCAGAAAGTAATTGCATGCTATAATGTGATGTGATGGTTAAGGTCCTAGTTTAGATCTAAGGGGAACCTAGGCTTGGCCATAGAATTTCCCTTGGTGATGTTGGGTTGGTTCTCACAGTCAGTTCAACATACCATACATTTTATTTTATTCGTTTAATTTATAACCTGCCTTTAATATTTTAACAAATAATTCAAGATGGTGAACATACTAATACTACTTCCTCTTCTTATTTTCATTGCAATAACAATGAAAATAAGGGATGGGGTGGGCTGAGGAAGGGTGACCGGCCAAAGTCACCCAGCTGGATTTTATGCCTTAAAGCAGGACTAGAATTCACAGACTCTTAGTTTATATCCTGGTGCCTTAATCCCTAGACCGAACTGGCTCTCTAACTGTCTTATTTATTTATTTATTTATTTATTTATTTATTTATTTATTTATTTATTTATTTATTTATTCATTTATTTGATTAGTTCACAGCCCATCTTGATTCATGATGACACTGTTGAATGGTTCTGTTTTGTAGGGAAATGTTTCATGTTACTTTGTGCACCTTTACTGAACAATAAATAAATGATATAAAATGTTCAGGTTACAAATATGAGAAATTGGCGAATCAAATCTTGTATCTAGATGTTTATGAGCTTGTGGGATTTCTGAAAAGCATAACATAAAGGTTTCTGCAAAAAGCTTGCACTTCCCCTAGCAACCCTGAAAGCTTCCTAGCAAGATTTGTCTCGCATTTGGCAATCTTGGCATATAAAAAGGATTATGTACTTTTATTGTAGCACAGTAATCAAAAGAGCCATTAAAATTTAAAGGCCTTTACATAATAAATTAGTCCCATGTCCTTTCATTCATATTAATTTTTCAACTGAGTGAAGACACTTTGGAGACTAATATGCTACCTATGTTAATAGTGTGATCTCTGTGCAGTGCATAGCCCTAAAATTTAAATGTCAAAAGGTGATCAGTCTGTACAGAATTATTTGCACGCTTCATCTCAAAAGTGGAATTACAACTATTATGAAAAGGAACACATAACCAGAATTCAAATCTGTAAACGCAGAGCCATTTTTTAAAAACCATTTTTTATAACCTGCAGCAACTATTGTTTTTAATATAATCTATTTTTGTACACAATATAAAAAGAAGGCCATTGAATCTGACTGTCATTGTCTTCATTTCAACAAGATGCATTAACGGAGCTGAAAATGTATTATCACCTGAGTTTTAACTTCTAAGTAGTATGTTGGTTGTAATTTGTACTTTAGTTGAGTTATTCTGAAGAGCCCAATTAAAATAAATGGCCTACTTTAGTACAGATGGTTTCAGAATGCACTTCCATTATTTTCTTTATTTAGAGCTTTCTCTTTATATTCATCTAGCCATTTTGAAAATTATGGATAGTATTCCTTATAGCAAGTAAAGGAAGATATAGTATACTTTGAAGAATGGTTCTCAAAGAATTATTTCCTGGGCAACTTTGATTTTACTGAAATAAGAAACAGCAGTATTGGTTGCTAAAGTAGAGCACATTTAATTTTAATATACAATTGAACTGAAATTAGATATGTTGTTGTAGGTCTATTAAAATATCTAAATTCGTCTGGATTACCCAAAGCCTGGGTTCACAAACATTCAGATGATTAGGGGACTGGAGGCTAAAACATATGAAGAACGGTTGCAGGAACTGGGTATGTCTAATTTAATGAAAAGAAGGACTAGGGGAGACATGATAGCTGTGTTCCAATATCTCAGGGGTTGCCACAAAGAAGAGGGAGTCAAGCTATTCTCCAAAGCACTTGAGGGTAGGACAAAAAGCAATGGGTGGAAACTAATCAAGGAGAGAAGCAATTTAGAACTAGGGAGAAATTTCCTGACAGTTAGAACAATTAATCAGTGGAATAAACTTTCCTCCAAAAGTTGTGAATGCTCCAACATTGGAAGTTTTTAAAAAGATGTTGGATAACCATTTGTCTGAAGTGGTGTATGGTTTTCTGCCTAAGCAGGGGGTTGGACTAGAAGACCTCCAAGGTCCCTTCCAACTCTGTTATTCTATTCTGTTCTGTTCTGTTCTATTCAGCTCTGAAAGGTTTTCAAAGAGCTCAGAACATCAGGTATGAGAGATGCTTTGAACTGACTAACCTTGCTTGCCCTAAGAACATCAACTCTGATTTTCTAATTCAGATCAAATCTTTATACTGTTATTGGAGTAGCTCTCAGTGGCTCCTAAAATTCTTACAAATAATGGAAGTTAGTAGACAAAGGTTACTTACGCCAATACTCTTTAGCATATGCTTTTTGGGTGTATTTTCTATATATGGAGTTATTTCAAAATTGTTGAAAAAAAATCATTATTTGTTGTTGTATGAGATCCTATAAGAAATAAAGAAATGGCTTGATCTCCTCCGGGATTCTTCTAATTAGAAAGAACCATAAACAGAGTGTAGATAATTCTGGGCTCAGCTCCAATAATTCTTCTTAATTAAACCTTTCTTTCTTCACCTTGCTTGCCTGTTGGGGAAGCAAAGGAAGACCATGGGTGGAACTAAATAGGGAAAACCCACAGTTTATAGTTAGCCAACATATAAATGAATCACATACAACTCTCTCTAATAGTTTTTCCTAGCTTCCAGGCTTAGGAATTCAGATCTCCAGGCATCATTGAAATGTATTTCAAGATTCAGTATAATACAATTCTTTTTATTCAAAATCAGTTTCTGAAATCCAATATTTGATGTAGATAATTTCTAAAGGAACCTGTTTTTTAAACGTTTTTGAAGGTTTTATTTATTGTATTATTTGGTACTACCTGTGTTACTAGGCCTCATATTGTAGCTTACACTTCACAATGAAATAACATCAAATCTGTCCATGCCACCATCCTCATAAAACCAAAATCAGAATTTTAAAGACTTTATAAACTAAGCTCTGAAGACCATTGGGAAAAAATGCTACTTTTAAAAATGTTCTTTCTATATATAGTCTGAATGTATGGAGGGATGACAGAAATGCTTTCACAAAACATCTGCCATGGTGAGTACAGAAATCACAAAACACTCATATGTCAGAAAGCCAATTAGTAAACTTGTTTATTTCTAACTTGGCTTTCTATTGTCATGAGTAGGTAAGTGTTGGGACACATTTCTCAACACAGCTCTGTGTTGCAGCTTGCCATCTTTATTCGTAGGAATGCCTGTAGGGTTTTATGTAGGCTTTGTGCCATTCTTATAAATAATGTTAGTTCAAGGGACTGGCATTTTACCAGCCATTTTATTTTTTAAATTGAAATTATTGTAAAAAATAGGGTGGTTTCCAGGTGCTTTCTATGACTACCAGATTGCCTACTCCTGCTTTATAGTGTGCTGTTTCTTATCCTGCTACACAGCTTAAAGGCAAACAAAGATTGTAAGTATCTAGATCAGGGGTGTCAAACTCATGGCTTCAAGGAGTCATCACGTGACATCAGGACTTTTCCTCCCTTCGCTAATTGGGTGTGGGCATGGCCAGTGTGTGACACATCTAGTCCATGGGCCGGGAATTTGACAGCCCTAGTCTAGATCAATGTTTCTCAACCTTGGCAACTTTTAAGACATTGAAGAAGCTCAACAGCTGGCTGGAAAATTCTGGGAATTGAAGTTCACACAACTTAAATTTGCCTGAAAAACATGGTCTAGACCAGGGGTATCTAACTCGTGGCCCATGGGCTGGATGTGAACCCTGACAATGTGCCAGCCACGCTCACCCCCAGTTTAGTGAAGTTGCGATATGTCACATGATGACAATGTGATGCTGCAAGTTTGACATCCCTGGTCTAGACTGTGTCTATAAGGATAATTCAGTAATTTACTAATTACATTACTGTGTAACAAATTACTTCTTTTTTATAACAATGGTTTTATAATAATCCTCATTCAGAATTAATCCAAGCTTTGAGAAGACTGAAAAATTCTCTGAGAGAGTTCAGATGAAGTTCTTGAAGATGCTAGGATTTGAACCTCAGAAATTTTCATGTGAGAGGCATATCTGACACTCAGTAGAATGTTCTTATTCGATAAACTTGATGTCAAATCTCTATTGGTAGTTATTACAGCTTCCTAATTACCATATATTAAAATGCTGGTAAGCTAAAAATTAGTTGCAAGAAGTATCCCTTTACTCTGAAAAATCATACCAAACAATACAAAACAGGTAACCTATCTTAGGTGATAGTATGGGGCAATTAAAATGTAAATCAACCAGGGTGTTCTTCGTTAACTATTATGTATTTAGGTATGATCAGTAATAGGTAGACTATATAGCTGAACATATTTTATTGACTAGTTAATGGGTATCATAAACTTTGCTTATTATACAACATTTAAAAAACTCAAACGACTGCATATATAAACATACTTCTTTGCATTCAAAATCTGGGAGAAAGTTTCTAAAGGAAATAACCAGGAAGCAGGCGAAGTAAGGAATTTCCACAAAAGCATTACTATGTACTATAAAGAGTAGCTGCAGAATGGCAAGAATGAAGTGTCGATAGTATATTATATATTAGTTATATATGTTTGAAGCTTGGGTTAAGCTACATTTATTTGAGGGCTTTCTTATTACAACCTATAGAAAGACTAATGGTTTCTCAATCATTAGGTGAGTGAATTCTGGCAACTTTGTTTTTAATTCACTTTCGCAGTATGTAGATATGCACAGATTAATTTATCTGTAATTATCTCTTCATTTTTCAGCTTAAAATAAATTCTGTTTATTATGTACTCAGCAATTCTGAACAAATCTTACACTAACCCTTTGTGATTTCAGTCAAAAAGCTGGGTTGGGATAATCACATTTTTCATCCAGTGCAAGGCTGGCTTTGTTTCTTGTGCTGCACACACTATTGCTTTATGTTTCAAGATTATTATACTCACTGAGGGCTTTGCTGTTAATCTCACAATTGAAAATTGAGTGTTATGGAATTTTCAGAGTGATTAACATGATCACTGAAATACTGCTCATGTTTTCACATAGAAATGCTTGTGTAAGATGACACTAATAGCTTAAATAATAGCATTGCACTAATAGCATCGCTGTGTTGAAGATCTTCAGCTAAAATGTTATTTAGTGATCGTTACTTTTTTTGTAGAGTATTTTAGCAGGTGGCAGTTCCTACCTGACTCTGATGGGCTTAGAGTAGAGTTGAGTTTGGTTAGTATTTGAGACACTATGAAGAAATGCCCAGACTAGATACTAGACCAAGAAGCTGAACAATACCCAAGAAGAAGACAATGAGAAATCATTCTTGTATCACTGACAAGAAGATTGCATTAATATCAGTAATTCTCTACCTTGGCAATTTTAAGATGTATGGACTTCAACTTCCAGAAACCAGAATACTGGGTGGAGAATTCTGGGAGTTGAAGTCCACACATTGACCTTGGGAGATACAGTACTTGCTTTTACTAATTGTTGTTGGGTTAAATTTTATTTTACTCTTCTAGCTTCCTTCTGACCTAGAAGAATACTTGAACTTTTAACAAAAACTAGCTGATGCAGTCATGTGTGTAAATAGTAAACATGTAACATGAAATGTCGATATTTTTGTTGGATGAATTTGTCCAGGGTATAGCCTAGAGTGAGATAGGAACTCCAGCAGACACATGAGATAGCTTAACAAATAATACCATTCCCCATCACAATACTTGTATCTGACTTTCTGAAAGAACAGCATTCTGCAAAAATATTGTGTATCTTTATTGTTTTGCCAGATGCTCTTTAATTTTAGTTAGTTGACATATATTATTTCATGTATCCTTTATGAAATTAAATTGAAAATTTCCCCAAAGAATTGAATCATTTATAAATAAAATACTGATCAAACTTCAGCAAGTTGGTTCTATTCATTTGTTTCTAGGGATCTCTCTAATTTAAGTATGTCTTGTAGAGCTGTAACTTAAATTTGTCCCGTTAGGACCAGGAACATTTAAAACCTCTCACTATTTTCTTTTAAAACTTCAAAATTCACATGAAGTTCTCAAGAATGACAGGCTTTTATTGCAAAATTGCTTTTGAAAACTTGAAGACATTTATTTTTGAAAAATCTGGTTACTGAAAGAATCAAAGTAATAGAACTGTTATCTATAAATATATTCAATCTATGTCCTTAATAGAATTTTGAAGGAAAAAAGCACATTAAAGATTGAATAAGACAGCATGCCCATTGAAATACTTTCATACACAGATTTAATGCATCATTTTCAACAGTCTGCTGTAATATATTTAATGCCTTAATGAATACATATAGCTTTGATGGATATAATGTCTAATATTCTGAGAAGGAATATAATAGTACATCTGTGAAAGAAATAATGCATTCTTCTTGTTTCTGCTTATTGTTATTACTATTATTATTAATAGTAGTAGTAACTTAGCTTAAAATGCATCACAGTGCTTTTTGGCATAGGTTATCTGAAGGAAACTAATTTGGTAGAAGCCCTATGGATGGGATTGCCATGGATAGGACCTTATATTTCATCATTCCTATTTTTCTTTAATATTCGTAAATTTTCATTTTCAGTACAAATAGAATACATTTGTATTGAACTGTAGTATAGTGCTTTGGATGTTAGAATAGGTAAAGAGAGTAAGTCTGCTGGAAAAATATTTCCCTCTGAAGCCCACACAGGATGGATTTTGTAATACCAACAACATGGACTTTGTAGTATTGCTGTACTTGCTAACTAACATAGTTGTTTTGTATTGTAATTTGACTTATTTTTCTCTCTTTTTAAATGATGTTAATGGTTTTATTGATAACTTCTAACATTCCTAAATTTCACAATATGTCTTTGTTCCTCAGGTCAGGATAGGATGAGAAATCTGGAGTTTGTATTCTGATAAGAAAAACTTGTTAGTGTTAATATGTATCTGCTTAATCTCTCTGCAAACTCCAAATAACCTTATGATTTCCCCCTCTCATTAACATCTTACATTTTTCACCCCTGCTTTCATCAGACCTCATTTAAATGGACGTGTGTGTTGTCACATGTAATATGTTTAGCTCCATGTAAATGATTTTCTAAGAAAAGGAAGGTTACTTTTGCCTGTCCAATCAACTTTTCTCTTGTCATTTCCTTTGATGTGTTAACTATAAAAGGGACTGAAAGTTGGGTCCCGAGGTTCCCTCTTTGAATGAGAGGAATCTTTTTTAGTCAGAATGGTCTGAATAAATTGTAATAAAATGATCTTCCTATCTTGGTCTGTTTCACTGGAAAGCATGCATGCTGAGTCACGAGTCTAGGAAGCCATATTTGGCTAAACAATATTTAATTGTTCTAGTATATGAGGCTCCTATATAAGTTCCAGATATTTTCATTGGGTAATGTAGTATCAAGGAGAATATTAATTTCATATTAGGAAATTGGGCAATATTAATTTCATATTGGGCAATGTAGTATCAAGGAGAATATTAATTTCATATTAGATCTAAGAAAACAGGTACGCATCTAGATCCAGAAAGTATATGGTCAGTAAGCCATAGTATTCATACATAGTTGGGATTTTTTAAAAACATAGTTCATTTTTTTGTAGCCTAGTTCATACATAATGCTGAGCCATAAGAGATCAATTCACATGTCACACTAAGCTAAAAGCAATTATATTATGTTTTATATCGATTTAAAATCAGGCTATACTATTTAAAATCAGGCTATACTATAGTTCCTGATTTTCTAAGTATCTAATGATGGCCAATACAAATGCTTGGGATTTCTAAGAAAGTGACAAATTATTTATTTATTTAGATAATGTAGAGCTTTAAATATATATATTTTTCACATTAGCAATTTAGTTCTCATTGTCCACTGCTTTCCTTTGTAGACATCCAGTGCAATCTGAAATGACATGAAAATGACAAAACATGCATAACAATGTTATGATGTAAACATTGACCATTTCTACTTATGTCTCAATACATGATGTAAGTATGTTACGGTAGTCATGTGGTTTGTGTTGTGATATTACAACATATTCTTTGCTGTTTGCTTCTCCTTGCTACACAGTAGACAACTTTGCTTTCCTTGAACTTTCCTTATACTTTCTAATACAAACTTCTTTCCCTTCCTTTCTGCTTTCATCAGATTTCAAATAGATGATTAGTTTGATATATGGCTAATTTTCAATATGTTTTTCTGTTTTACATGTGTGATCCAAATGCAAAATAACAGAAAATTTGTGTTACATATTTGTCATGTACCATTGTAATCTATTAAACATTTCATTGAGAAGATAACTAGGGCAAAGGACCTTAAATTGAAGAGTAAAGATGAAAATAAATCTGAATTAAAAAAAACTAATAGCAATATGTGTGAAAGTTGTGTAGATTTCACATACCAAACACATTGCTTCCTGCTTTCCTCTTATCTTGTGAGCTACACTGAAAATAAAAATTGTTTTAATGAACCTTTTCCTACTGAGTTTCCTAATGAAATGTTTATATAACATGAGTGCAAATATTGGAGAATTAAAATGGAAGAATGCCACGTATTATTCTTTTTGCTTTTCAAAAAGTGTTTGGAACTGATTGACACTATGGTGATTCCTTCAATGATGAAGACAGAGGAAATATGGAGTTTTTTCAAAGCTTTTTCAGCCTTGAACTCCAGGTCAGGTATGGCATCAAAAATGGGCAAAGGAAACACCTAAATTTCCCAAGCCAGTTTGGCTATGTTTAAAGGGGCAAATATGTGTCACTGCTAATTATGTAAATTGTAATTTTAAAACTGTTCCTGGGCCTATTGTATAGTCCTTTATAGTTTTATTTCTAATTCTGGTTTTTCCTTAGATTGCAAACATGTTTTCTCACTGTTTGTCTCTCACCTTCTCACCTTTTCTAAAAAGACATTATTACTCAGCCTTTCCACTTCCATGTGCGGAAGTTGGAAATTAAGTGTTACTTTAATAAGGACTTATTAAGACAACACAAATTATAGGGATAGAGATAGATCACAGTTGTGCAAATTAAAACCTGAGAGCTCTTACAATATGCTACCAAGCCATCTCCCTAAGTATAAGTCTGGTTTCTTACATCATGTTAATATGATCAGAACTGCCATTCAAAGTAACCACAAATTAATTACTCAGTTAATTTCATACTCAGTTTTCATTTGGTTTGGAGGAGCTTGGAGTAACTAAGAAAGGAATGAAAGAAATACAGGTAGTCCTCACTGAACAGCCACTTGGTCATGACTGTTCCAACTTATGAGGTGCTGAACAAGGGGTATTTATAAAGAATCATTTTAGGTGTGGCTGTCACAGCTTTCCTGCAGTCATGTAATCATAATTTGTGTGGTTAGCAACTGGGTTGCAATTATATCATTGCAGCATCTCCATAGTCACACAATGATCATTGTCAACCTTCACTGCCAGCTCTCCACAAGCAAAGTGAACAGGGAAGCTGGCAAGAAGTTACCAATGATGATCCCTTGACCACAGGACATTGCGCCCATGCAGGATCACTTAGCAGCAAATGACATTGTAAATAAGTGCAGTCATGTGACATTGGGTCTTATGACTGCATCACTTTGCAATGATGTTTTCGGTTCCAGTTACTGTTGATAAGCATGGGCTTCCTGCATAAGTAAACAACATTCAGTCCTGGCATGAAGAAAATGTAAGAAACTGTTGCGATACCCTATAACAATGTGTTTCAATAGTTCTTTAGATAGATAGTCCTAGACTGTC
The DNA here is from genome assembly GCA_025802295.1 of Psammodynastes pulverulentus. Taxonomy (NCBI): domain Eukaryota; kingdom Metazoa; phylum Chordata; class Lepidosauria; order Squamata; family Psammodynastidae; genus Psammodynastes; species Psammodynastes pulverulentus. Next base: position 104,295,892 of record JAOYMU010000192.1, on the reverse strand, counting down.
TTTGACCTGGCTTATCTCAAAACACTGACACCTAGAAGAAAAGATGAAGCCACTGTGCCAAATATAGACAGCAAACAATCCAGGCTTACAATCAAATGAACAATGTATACCAGCCCAGTGTGGTTTTAGTTGAATTATATATCTGATTTAACATGTCATTGTGGCAGGCCAGATTATCTTGTTACTTGAAGAACACATGAAGCCACAGATTTATGAATGCCTTTCCTGGTTCTGCAGTGGCACTTGGAAGCCCAAATATTAATTATAGCTGGGGATGATCATCATTTATGACTTCATAGACTTGAGAGTTTCATGCTTTATATGAAGCACCTCTGGTGTCTTTCTAAAAGTTTCAATGCTCTCAGTCGGTGGCATTTTGTTAGTTTTGTTACTTAGAATGCATTTTACAACAAGAATACACTACCAGACTCTGTGGTTTGTTCCCCAAACCCCCAAAACTTTAACCTTAGACTGTCTACTGTTGACCTCACCCCATTCCTAAGAGGTCTGTAAGGGG
>JAOYMU010000192.1:104276346-104290295 GCA_025802295.1 Psammodynastes pulverulentus | reverse complement strand
CGAACCGGCTGAATAGCACCACTGCTTCCATACTATTTTTATATATACTATGATAATCAACTCAGAGGAGATTGTTGAGAAGTCAGTACAGGTAGCATTCAACTTCAACAGTTTATTTAGTGACCATTCAAAGAGCATTGAAAAATATGATTTATGACTGTTTTTCACGCTTACAACTGCTACAGTATTCCCATGATCACATGACCAAATTCAGATGCTTGGCAATTAGTTCATATTTATGGACCGGTGCTGCATCCCAAGGTCATGTGATCACCTTTTGCAATCTTCTGACAAGCAAAGTCAATGGGGAAGCCAGATTCATTTAATAACCAATTTATTACTTTATCAGCCGCAGGGATTCACTGCAGGGAACTGTGGCAAGAAAGGTCATAAAATGGGGCAAAATTCAATTAACAAATATCTCACTTAAAAGCAAAAATGTTGGGCTCAATTGTGGTTGTAAGTTGAGGACTACCTGTATAGTGTGAGCTAAGTGCCAAGTTTTACCTAAAAAGCCGTAAGTAAGATTTACATCTCATTATGCCTTCAGGATTCCAGACTTCACAAAGAGGCAGAAAATTGGTGGTACACGTGAAGTTGTGCCCTTGTCTGGGAGTAACCATATTCAATATAGCAGGTCTTACATCTGCATAAGCATATGTAGAATGTCTTGTCCATCATGGAAATCTGAGGTTTTAGCACCATAACAGTTCAGAATCGAAACCACTTTAATGTAGGATATGAACTGGCTACAGTAGCAGTAACATAGGACAAAGCTTTAATCTAAATTTGTGGGATGGCAGACTTTAAATATCACTGTACCTCCTTCTTTTAAGAGATGTGGTGGTGCAGTGGTTAGAACCCACCTGAGTACACAGCCTTTTGAATTCAGTAGGATTTACTTTTGATCACAGTACTATACAATTAGCTTGATTCCAAACTCTGGTGTACTCAGTGATCCATGTGGTAAAACACAATCTTGATTCAAAAATGCACTTTGTTCATTACTTTCTAAACTCAGATCTGCTAATGGAGTGCTGTGCAATATTTCAGTGCTGAAGAATATCTGCATAGGAATGAACAAGCTAAAACAGGGGTGTCAAACTCACTTCGTCATGGTGGCGTCACATTATGTATCGGGATTTCCCCCTTTCGCTAAACCGGGTGTGGGTGTGGCCAGCATGTGACGCATCCGGCCATGGGCTGGGAGTTTGATAGCCCTGAGCTAAAAGAACAAATAGGAAGCAAAAAAAAGTTATACAATAATAATCTTTCCTTGGGCCAGTTAATTAAATGACTGCGGTAAACTTCACAAAATCCTTGATGTTTATATAATATAAGAAAGTTATTTTTAACAAAATAATAATTTTAATTCCAATTTTAGAAAGCCAAGAAGCACCCTTAGGTCAATTTAGACATTGTGTCCATCTAGATCAGTGTGTTTATTCTGGCTGGCAGGGACAGAAGTCTCAGTTACTCAACCTATCAAACCCTTTTAAATAGAAATTACAATTACATCTGCTTTCTCACTGAAAAATATGTTCTATGTTGATTCTAGCTTCTCTTTTTAGTACTAGTTTTTGCTGAATAAAAAAAGCAAAATAAAACTACCACAAATAAATATAGTGAAAAATGTCATTTTGAACAGTTTAATCATTATAAAGGAATGAGGTAAACTTTTTCTTAAAAGCAAGCTAAGTAGAGTACCTTTGAAATGTTAGTGCTTCTTTAATGAAAAATGTCAAGGGAGCCCGTCTAAACCTTTTGATATATTACTTTCAAAATGATAACCTGGAAAAGACACCAAGTCTTCATTCTCATAGGTATTTTAACACATTTAAATTAGTTACTATTTTCTGGATTTATGGAATATTTTGAATTATAAATTAATCAAAAGGGCTGGATTTACACAACAAATGAAGTCAGAAGACAAGAGCATTAACCATGGCTAAGCATTAACCAGGTTTACATGTTGGAAATGTAAACCAGGTTTACATGTTGGTAAAGCTAGATATTTACCTGATTTGTTGAAAATATGAAACCGTAGCTATTGATAGTAATTTTGGAACTTGAAGAGAAAGTTTCAAATTATCATGATGAATTATCACCATTGCACTAATTTATCATTCTCAGTTTTTCTGATCCTCTCTATAAAACCTGAAACAAATCACTAGATTGTATTTGCTTTGTTCATATTACCCCAAAATTGATTTCTAGAAGACCTCAATTGTGATATATGATTTAGAGAACTCTGGATGAAATCTACATGCTACATTCTAATTCCTGAATTTTTTTTTAGCTAACTTACATTCTCATTCTAAAAACTATTATAATTTTTTGGCCTAATGAAAATATTAGCAGGACCAGATTCATACAACTATTAGGATAATAAGGGGTCTAGAAAGCCCAAGAAGGTTCAGTAAAAAGAGTTGAATATCCCTGGATTGCAAAAAACAAAAAACAAAAACCATACCTAAAAGGAGACATGATAGCAGTGTATAAAAATCTAAAATGCTATGTGAAATTGAGAGGTTAAAACCAATGGCCTTGGAATGCGAAGACCAGAGATCCAGGCTGAATATTAGTAGAGATTTCCTAATGATCAGAGCTAATAAGAACACTTTGTCTAGATCTCTCTTTCCCAGGAAGATTTCAAAAGGACTGGATAATAATTTTGTTGGAGATGCAATAGTGGTTCTAATTTTCTAAAAAGATAGAGAAACTGTTGATTTCAGCATTGTTAGTTTGGAAGTGTGTCCATGTACCTAGGAAAAGAACAGGATGGGGGATAGTGTAGAGCAGCTTTTAAAGACAGGATCAAGGAAGTAACATTCATCATTAATTATGTAAATGGATAGGTTTCCAACACAACCATGTGTCAGAGTATCCATAATATGCCAATAACAAAGAGTCCCTGAGACAGGAACATGATCCACTTGGTTTCCGACATATGCTTGGGATTTTGTCCAGCAATATGATGGGCAATTCTGCCATAAATTGCATTGAGCTCCAATGATGACAAGGATGCTGGATGCCATTGTTTCCTGGAGACCTTTTTTTCACATACTGGCTGGGGAATTCTGGGAGTTGAAGTTCACACACCTTAATGCTGCCAAGACTGAGAAACACTGGCATTTGGCCAAAGATGAAGAGCGAGTTTGCTTAGAGACAGGTACAAGGTTTAGGCATTACATTGTAGCCCAAAAGGGTGACCAAAATGTGGTAGACATCTCCACACTTATAGATTAATTGTAAAATTGTCCAGAATGAGTGACTATTCTATTTGGGGAGGATTGGGGAGGATGATCTCCCAGTTCAGGTGCTCTGACAGGTTTGCAAAAAATTAAAATAAAATAAAATAAAAATGCTGATGAAACTGTTGTTCCATTCCGGAATGCACTTTGTTAAATCTACAGGAAATGGGAATACCTGAATAAATGCAGTTCGCCGATGCGCTCTGCAGCTTTCTTCATAAGAGCATTAAAGCGGTCTGTTATGGACGACTTCTCAGCCTAAGCCTCACACCTGGGATTTCCAGGTGTTGCTTTGGAGGCTTCGGACCCTTGGAAATCTAAAGAGCCTAACCATAAACTATCCGGGCAGCACATACAGAAGTCCCAGCTTTATTACGTCCAACAGGGGCGTGCTCCGACTTCAGGGCGCTCGGGAGCGCTCCCGCGCGTCCCCCCTTGCCGGAGACTGCTGCGGCTACCGCTTCGTGCTCCTGTTACCTGGTGCTTCCCGCTCACCCGGCTCAGGGTTACCTCTCCCCCCCCACCTCCCACTTAGCAGGCCCGCCCATCATCGCCCCCGCCTTCGCCATTGGCTGTGCGGCCAGCCCATCTACCTCGCCTATTGCCAGGAGGCGGGTCCGCGGGAGGCAAGAGACGCCTCCCGGGCTGTCTGAGGAGCGGGTTGCGCGCCGAGAGCTCTCCTGCAGCCCGCGCAGAGTTTCTGAGCCGCTGGCGTTTGCGAAGGTGGCCGAGGTGGGGTGTCGCTGCCACCGGACGACGTCCCGGTGTAGCGGGGCGCCGCGGCGGTGGCTCTGCTGGCGTTTTTTCCTTTCCGGCGGAGGATGCCTCCGGTGTTGATGCCGCCGGCGGAGGCGGGCGGCTGACTTTCTCCTGCGACCCACCCAAGGCGGTGGCGGCGGTCTTTCCTCCGCACTTAGAGGGGCGGCGATGGGCAAGAAAGTTTCCGAGGCGGCAGCGGTGGGAAAGGAGGAGGTTGAGCGGAGAGATGAGGGAGGCCAGCGACTCTCGCCCTCTTCTTCCAGCTCCAGCTCGTCCCCCTCGTCGTCAGACTCCCAAACTCTTTCCGAAGAAGGCGAAGCCGGGTCTGCCGCCCCTCCAGCCAGCCGAGGCGGTTTCGAGCGGGCGGATCCCCACCGACGCGGCGGTACCTCCGAGCTGCAGAGGCCAGGGGTGGAAGCGCCGGGCGCCCCCGCGACGTTGCCTTCGGTCCTCCCTGGCGCCGGGAAGGAAGGCGAGGTGGAAAAGGAAGGATGCGTGGACGGACGGCGGGAGAGCGAGGAAGAGGAGGACGACTCGGGTAGCCCGGGCGGTCTAGATGGCTGCGGGGGCTCCCGCCCTCGTCCTGAAACGGATGCCTCGCTGGAAGAGCAAGACGAGGAGGTGGGAGATCAGGGTTTGGAGGGGCGGCGGAGGGATGGGGCTTCGGGCGGCTGTCCCCCTCTCCAAAAAGAGCGGGAGGATCCAGGCTGGCTCCTTCCGCCTGGCGGTGGCTGCCCGAGGCCAGCGGTGGCGGGCAGCGGGGCGGGGAGGGAATGACCTGGCTTGACTGAGGAGCGAGGGCAGGAGAAAGCCACCGTCGGCCGCGGCTGCCCTGCCTGGCTCCTTCGGGGCGGCGGGAAGCGGCTGCCAAGGGCGGGATCCCTGCCGCGTTTTGACGGTCGGGTGAGCCTCTTCCTAATTCCCTGAGTGGGCTGTGTGTTTGTACGGGGCGTTTCTCCTTAATTACCCTTGAAACCGACCACAAACGAGGCTCTGGGAATCGCTTCTCCGCCTCTCCGGGGTTGGGCTCTGAGTCCGTGGACGACGATTGTCGTCTTCCACCTCAGGTGGAGCTTGTTGAATGGGGAGAGGGGGGAAGGCGGCAGTCGCGGGCGCCCCGTTTGGATGGGGTAGGGTGGCCCCTGCGAGGGCCGGAGGGGCGAGTCCCACGCTTGGTGGCGCTTTGTTGGCGCTATTGCGAACCCAGGCTTCTCGGGAATGGGATATTGCTTCCTAGAAGGCTTTTGCAAGGAAAAGTGGGCTTGTCTCAGGAATTTCCAGGGAGGAAGTGGTAAATTCCACGGGGAGCTGCATTTAAAGTCAGCGTAAGACATAAATACAAGACTCCAGTGAAGGTTTAGGTACTTTCTGTGGAGTGAGGCTCCAGAGAGTCCCGAGAGGTGGATGATCTTGGCCAACGGACCTGAAATAGAGGTGTGGACACCTTTTAAATGCAAACACACAAGCGCTGCTTGGATGAACTGCTGTGCTGGATTGCAGGCTTAAAATACATTTGACGTGTCTTCTGTCTCCCCATTGTACAGAAAGACTGAGAAGGTTGGGAAAGAGAATTTAAGACTCAGTCCTGATAAAAATAAAAACCTCTAGTGAAACACGATTCTTGGTGACCGCATGAACACACCCATGCGAATTGTGTGTTGGGGGGGGCAACCTTTTGGCTCATGGTCCCAATTGGAGAGGGTACAATCTAGTATCCTTAAGGTGGCCCACTGTTGTGAAACTGGGCTGATTAGAATGTAAACCAACATATGGTTATAGATATTTTCATTCTGATTGAAATTACCTTTTTTCCTGTGGACTTAGGTCTGTGAATTGATTTAGAGAAGATTCATTTATCGCTTCAGAGTAATGGCTTTTCACAGGATATATTCTGATGGCTATAAACAGGAAGTGTCAAGCCTTAAATGCCTTGTTATGGCTGTAGAAAGGCAATTACCGGTAGATATGATAGCCCTGCTTAGGGCTGATTTTTTTGCTTAACTGTACAGTTATGTAAAAAAATCATCTCTAAGCCAGGGGTCTTTTGGGTGTTGGCACAACTGACATATTTGGCATGAGAAACTATAGTTTTTATTTTAACTATCCTGAGATTAGTGGGTTTCAATTTTTCCCATAGTGTCTAGCTACATACTTTGCCATTTCCTTCTCCTATTTACACCCTGGAATTTCTTCATTGCCTCTATGGAGTTACCAATCAGAACTCTCATCACTTAACTTTTTGAAATCAGTCAGCGTTGGCCAAGTTTTCCCAATATAACTAGATGTCAGTCATGAAACCTCTTATCAAATGCTAGGTCCTGATTCCACAGTACTAAACATTAATGCCTATTTCTTAATAGCAGAAAATGGGAATCTTCTAGTACAATGTCTTCCTATTGAAACACTTCAGAATGAATTGTGTTTATTGATCAAGTTACAGCTTTCCTATATTTTGAATAAAAATTAACAATAGCAGTAGCACTTAGACTTCTATACCGCTTCACAGAGCTGTACAGCCCTCTCTAAGCAGTTTACAGAGTCAGCATATTGCCCCCAACAATCTGGGTCCTCATTTTACCCACCTTGGAAGGATAGAAGGCTGAGTCAACCTTGAGACCCAAACTGCCAGTGATCAGCAGAAGTAGCCTGCAGTACTGCATTCTAACCACTGTGCCACCACGGCTCTTAATCTTGCTTTTTAGAATTTATACATTAATCTTGCTTTTTAGAATTTATACCTGTTTATACATTGTGCTTCGCCATAGCTGTTGGATAAACTATAACCTTGGTTTGCATGACACATTAGACCACGGGTGTCAAACTCAATCGCATGATGTATCATGACTTTTTTTGCCTTTGCAGAGCTGGGGTGGGTATGGCCTGCACATGAAGCATCTGCCCCACGGGCCGCCAGTTTGACAAGCCTACATTAGACATAGATTACAACCAAGAAAGGCTAGGTTCACTAAAATGAAGCCAATCAGTTGTAGCTTAGTGTGAATCAAGGCAGTGTCAAAAACATACTACATGTTCATGCTGCAGTAATCTTGGAAGATTTGAGTGATGTGGATTAATGTCTGACTTTGTAATTGACAGATCTGTTGAGTGTAATATGCCTGGACATGCTGTTTGTACATTTAAACTTGCTACTTCTCTAACTGCCTATAAAACAATGAAGAGGAGAACAAAGGGCCACAAATGGAGTTTTTCCCAAGAGGTTGGATAAGTTGAATTATTCTTGAGCTAGATATTGTCTTTTCCTAACACGGACTAATAAATATGATATGTAAACATATATATCAGAGGTATATATTTTTACAGCAAGTGTCCTGAGTGTTGTAATGGATATTTGCAATAATGGTGAATAACTGTAGCTCAGGTGTAGGATGAGAGTGAAAGTTCATTCTCCGAGCTTGTGGGTTGGCTTCCAAACATTTTGTTACCAGGCTAGTAAACACTTTCAGTAGAGTTTAGGGGATGTCAGCGTTCTTCTGTTTATAAGGGCTTCAGATGTGGGTATGTCAAGTGAGGGCATTGTGATCTGTCTTGTGATAGGGAGGTTACATCAGGCTGGGGTCATTGGGAGGTGAATTGCTGGTGAGGGGATTGCATGGGTTGGTTGAGGGTCAGTGCTGTCTCTGGTTGGCTGTGTGGTTATTTTGGATCTGAGGGGTTCATAGGCTGGTTGTAGGTCAATATGTCTGTTGATGGAATTGCTTGTGGAATGCCAGGCTTCGATTAACACATGAATGTGGTGGGTGATAGCATGGCTGTTGATTTTTGGGTTGTTCCAATCAAACTGGTGATGTTTGGTGTCAGTGTGGGATGAGATTAAGCTTTTGGGATCGTGGCATTTGGCTGCCAGCCAGTGTTTGTGGATCCTGGTTTCTAATTAACACCATGTTTGTCCAACATAAAATTGGTTGCACTGGTTACAGTTGATTTTATAGATTACATTGTTACTTTCATCCTTCTGTATCTTTGGTTCTGGATAATTCCTGGTGGAGTGTGGTTGAGGGTTTGTGGGCTATTGCTATTCCTAGGGGCTGGAAGATTTTGGCTGTCATTTCTGAGACCCCTTTTGTGTACAGTAGGGTTAGTTTTTGTGTGGTGATTGGCTGTGTGATATGTTGTGGTTTAGGTGCTGTGTGTCAGAATATGAAGTTTTTTGGATAGCCATTACAGAGAAAGATGTCAAGCACCCATTTCTTTTCTGCTTTCCTTAGTGTTGTGATGCTGCAGTATGTTCTGCCCTTCTGAAAAGTGTTGGGACAACTTCTTTTGTGTGTGGTGGGGTGGTTGCTTGGAAAGCTTAGGATCTGGTCCGTATGTGTGGGTTTGTGGTAGATGCAGGTTTCCAATTCTCTGTTGTCTAGGCTCCTTATGTTGATGTCAAGAAATGGGAGTCTGTTGTCTGTTTCTTCTTTGTGTGTGAATTTGATCCCAGGGAATGTTATTGAGTAGATGGTGTGTTTCTTCAATTTGGGAGCATTTGATGATGACAAAGGTGTCATCGATATAGCATGTATAGAATTTTGGTTGGATGGTGGGTAGGACTATGGATTCTAGTCATTGTATGATTGCTTTTGCTATTAGGTCTGATATGGGTGATCCCATCAGGGTACTGTCAGTGAATGAGAGTTCATCCCTTGGAATAGACATGGTAACAGGGCAGCCAATGGAGACTGTTTGAATAGACATGGTAACTGGTCAGCCAATGGGGACTGTTTGGAAACTGAAACATAGTATTTGTTTGTAAGGGGTCAAAAGAGACAGTTTGGAGTCTGGGCGTGCATAGACTTGCTGAATTGTATATAAGAGTTGGTTTGACCTCTGTATCTCTGTACTCTGTAATGACTTGCTTCTATGAATATTGCTTCCGTGTTCCTGATTTTGTATGCTGACTTCTGCTGTATGGTATTCTATATAAAGAAGTTTCTTATGTAGATGCATCCTGCAGAATTATTTAATTGTGTGCTGGTCGGATGTGCTGCATACTGTGATAGGTACCTTGTATACTTCCTTATAGATTTTCCCATTGAACTTGAAGGATGTGTTGAGGCATAGATCCAGGAGTTTTATGACGGTTTCTGTGGACATGGAGAGTTCTGTAGTGGCCGCATCATCTTTGTGGGTATGGTGTTTAGTGAGTAGGTGGTGTATGGTTTATTTAGCCAGGTCATTGGCAACTGAGGTGAAGAGAGTGACATTGAATGACCATGATTTATTCCTTGTTGATCGTGGTACATTTGATGCACTGGAGGAATTATTCTGGGGAGTTTATTGAGTGATTGAGTCATTGACCAGGTGTCTGATTTTCCTCTGAAGGGTTTCTGCTAGTTTGTATGTTGGTGTTCCAGGTAGAGACACAATTGGGTGTAAGGGGATCCCGTTCTTGTGTATTTTGTTGTAATGGGTATTAAAATGAGATAGATTATTTAAGTCAGTTCATTTGGTTTTATGGATGTTAATGTTTTCAGAAGTTTGAACACTAAACCTACAATGTATTTGAATTTTCTTTAAGGGCTACAACTTCATTAGATTTCTCAATGAAAAAATGAATGTTTAAATATTTAAAATGAAAAGCATATTTATTTTGTTTTCCATTACTCCAGTCCTTCCCACATTCTTAAAATGGACAGTAGATCAATGGAATCTGGTTTCACATTGGAGGAAGTTCATGCTGATGTGATAACTTTAGTGTCTTGCTTCATAAATTAGTAATTTCTTTTTCTGGGTATAGAATTGTATTCTGTCTGCATTAATTATTTGAGGTCACTTTGCAGTTTGGTTTCCAACATGCAGTTACGATTGTGTACTTTTAAGTCAGCACATTTGTTTTAGCTGAAACTGAGCTATAAATGTTCCTTCTGAGGGCATTCTGAGATATCAGATATAAACAAACTCGTATGTACATAGAACAGAATGTTTTCTGGGTTTAAATAGAATTATCAAACTTTGCCTACTCAAAAAAAATATATCTGAAAAAGCATTTCTTATACCAAGGAAAAATATTTGCTTACCAGTGTTAACAAAAGTGTATTAAATGTAAAGCATCACATTCCAATACTACACATCACTATCTGGAATAGAAGAACTTATAACAGAGAAAAGAGTTATTTGTTCATAACTTCATTAATTCAAATCTGACTAGAGTTCTTATAAATATGGATTTCAGAAATGTATGTTCATGTGTTTCTATGACCTTATTTTGTGCTAATCTATTAATGTCTAGTAACCTATGTATATGGAAAGAATTCTATAATGCATCTTTATCTGGTACACTGTAATTCACTCTAAAGGGGATTCTACTGCTATACTGTTACTATAAATATTTGTAGTAAAATTTTAAATGCAACTCCGATTGCATATTTGATTTGAAAGTGAATCCTAATCTAAAAGTGAAAACTTTTCAGTTTTTGAAAGTATTTAAATAATTAGGAACACGGTGGCTCAGTGGCTAAGATGCTGAGCTTGTTGATCTAAAGGTCGGCAGTTCAGCAATTAGAATCCTTAGTGCCATGTAACCGGGTGAGCTCCTGTTTCTTGTCCCAGCTTCTGCCAACCTAGCAGTTCGAAAGCACATAAAAATGCAAGTAGAAAAATAGGGACCACTTTTGGTGGGAAGGGAACAGCGTTCCATGCGCCTCTGGCATTTAGTCATGCCGACCATATGACCACGGAGACGTCTAGTGAAATAAACTAAGATTCCTAATTTTAAATGTACTTGCTTTTTATATTTGTGTCTTTTTTTAAAAAACAACAACTTATTAGTATTTTAGACTTTGTTATACCTTTTATGCTTTTTAATTGTCTGTAGCAGAGGTCTCCAACCAGTGGTCCGGGGACCACTGGTGGTCCACGAGAAAAATTTGGTGGTCCGCAGTGCACCCAGGTGGAGGAGCTGCTCCAGGATGACCAATGGGCCAGTCCTGTGACTAGAGATAAGATAGGAGAGAGGGAGACAGAGAGAGAAAGAACGAGAGAGAGGAGAGAGAGAGAGAGAGGAGAGATGAGAGAGAGATGAGAGAGAGAGATGAGAGAAAAAGAGATACTGAGAGAGAGAGATGAGAGTGAAAGAAGGAGATGAGAGAGAGAGCAAGAAAGAGGGAGATACAGAGAGAGATGAGAGAGAGAGAGAGAGATGAGAGATCCCAGTGTTTTCTTTTCTGTGGGAAACGGGTCCAAATGGCTCTTTGAGTGTTTAAGGTTGCAGAAACAGGCAGCTAAGTGCCTGAAGGACCCCTTCCTGACACTGGGAGACCAGGCCCTTCAGCGAGCAGCGTACTGGATTCCTATTAGTGATCCACAGGATTTTAAATTATGAATTTAGTGGTCCCTGAGGTCCAAAAGGTTGGAGATCCCTGGGATAGATGGTTTTTGCCATTGTACAACTGGCAAAACCATTGCTTAGATCCAGGCTGGGTTCATTTGTTATTGGGAAATTGCCTGTTGCATCTCCTCTTTTAAGAGTTACTTTCTCTCTGACCTTTTTGCAAATCAGGGGGAAAAAAGTCCATAAGAGTTTTCCAATAATTAATAAATGTAGTTATTGATCTTTCTCTAATCAAACCAACCCTGTGTTTAATTAAAGGGCATGAGATCCAGGCAGTTCTTAACCATAGCTGTCCGATCTTTACTTGAAGTCCTCTAGAGGGAAGAAACCTGGGTCATAGTAATGGAGGCTGCTGATTTAGGATATAAGAGTGTGTGTGTGTGTTTTTTATCTCTAGGCCTTTGATTTCTCACATATGAGATCTTCATGGACTTGCCAGATTTGCCAAGACAGGCTATGGCAGGGAACCAAGCACAATGGCTTTCCTGGAAATGCAAAACAGCATATTGAGAAAAAATAAATGCTACAGCTGGAACTTAAAAAAAAAAAGGCAATGAGTTATGTGAATTGATAAATATGAAACTGTGAAGAATTTGGCATACTTATTTTGTATACACACAAACCACTGTGGTGGTATTGTTGCTCAGTCTTCACAGCAATGGTGGGATTCAACAGGTTTGCACCTATTCGCGAGAACTGCTTGTTAACTTTCTGCGCAGTACGGAGAACTGGTTGTTGTAAGAAATCTCCTTTTGTTTTTTCCCACTTTACAGGGCTAATCCTGGAAGGAAGGCAGGAAGGAAACATTCTGGGGTTGTTTCTAGCCTAATTTTTATTGCCCTGCTTACCTCCTTGGAAGTGAGATAGTTTTCACTATAGAAGATGCATTGCCCTCCCCAGGGAAGGATCTAACATGGTTGAGAACAGCAGCAAAAGTCTTAAAACATGTGAAGACGTTCGCATCGGAGTCCGTGCTTCCGGACAAAGCTGCTTCTTTCTACTACATCATATCAAGGTAAATTATTCAGCTTTATTCTTTTGTTTCTCTAAATCAGTTTTCCCTAACTCAAGAGACCGCTGGAGACAAGGTGCTATGCCTCCCGGCTAACCAATTGCACGATATCCTTCCTCACCCCAAACAGAATTGATGGAAGTTAAAATTCAAGATACTTGGAAGGCAGATTAGGCAAAGCAATGCCGAGCCTTATCTCCCCGTTAATGTGATAACATTCAACACACTCTGATATTTTTTTTTATCAAGTATTTAACTTTCTTTAAAAAATAAGAAGTAACTTCTTTTTTGATAAAGTTAGAAAGTCAGGGCAGTCTCTCATTTTAGCTCTCGCTAGCTAATATTTGGCTTGAGAATTGTTCTTGTAAGAATTAGAGCTAGTCTTCGGGTCTCTTCCTTTCTTAGATTAAAGCAAAGAACTGTTTGATCTCTTGCAGGGTCAGGGTCTGCAACAGATAAGTGGCTACATTGGCTTAGAAGCTAACGTCAACTTTTGATAACAGTTAAATCAGTTTTCTTGTCATCTGTACCGCTCCGTCCAGTTCTGTTAAACGGACTGATCAGAGCTGGGAGAAGAAGGCATTAGAAATGTAAAACCAGGCCTGTTTAAACTTGCTGTCCAGGTTTTCCCAAAACCCTATCACAAGGAAGAGAAAATGTACATTCCTCGAGCTCAACATTTGTCAATGTCAGGAACTTTAAGTTGCATGAACTTCAACTCCCAGGATTCTCCAACTTGAAGTCCATATAATTGAGGTTGAGAAAGAGTGCCCAGCTGTTATCTGATTACAATAGTACCCTTTGGCATGACCACTAATCAGATGAAATTGGCATAGTTGCCCATTACCCCATTTCTGTTCAATGTCTTCTGAGCACATCTGCTGCTCAGGCTCAGTAAACCACATTTAGAGAACCAGATCTGCTTCTTTCCTTACGTGGTACCCCTTTCCCTCTTCTGGACTTTGAAGTTCCTTCAGTCCAGACATCTGAAGTTTCTGCAAAACCTGGATTAGCTTTTACCATTAGGTACACCAAAACAGTTTCCTAAGACAAATAGTCTTGAGGCTCATGAGAAGAAGCTGATTGATTTACTGTAATCGTTTTATTGCTGGAAGATTAGGAAAGCTTCTGGTGAGGTTTTTTCCAGAAAAGGTGAACCGTTGTTGAGTTTTGTACTCAGACAGAGGGCGTTTGAGGAGATAATTCACAGTAGCTTCTGGTTCCTGATCAAAACTGACATAGTTTCACGTTTGGTCCCTAATATTTGGACCCAAAATTCCCAGTGAGCCCACCAGCCCAAGAAACATTTTGTCTGACAGTAGCTTCTAAAGCTTGTCTGAACTTGCTGATCAGAAAGGTCAGCAGTTTGACAGTTTGAATCCCTAGCACTGCATAATGGAGTGAGCTCCAGTTACTTGTCCCAACTTCTGCCAACGTAGCAGTTTGAAAGCACATAAAAATGCAAGTAGAAAAATAAGGACCACTTTTGATGGGAAGGTAATCGTGTTCCATGCGCCTTTGGCATTTAGTCATGCCGGCCATATGACCACGGAGACGTCTTCGGACAGCGCTGGCTCTTCGGCTTTGA
>JAOYMU010000192.1:104174392-104184979 GCA_025802295.1 Psammodynastes pulverulentus | reverse complement strand
GGCAGGAGAAAGCCCACCAGCCGTCCGTTGCCGCTGGAAGCCGGAAGTCGAATCGAGGCTACATTTTCATATATATAAGTCTCACACTATATAGAGGAATTTCATATTTCATGTCGATTAGCTTGCCTCTGGTCATTTCCCCACTAATGTCTTATAGCAGCTTCAACAGTCATCCAACCGCTGTTAGGCCAAAATAACTGTAATGAATACAATCGGTGACAGTTGTGTGATGCTATGAGATTGCTGTAAGTCACTTGCAAGGAAATGGTATTTGAAAATCATCACCTCCTCTGGGTATCAACATTTCTGTAGTTTTAAGGCACTAGTTCAAAATCACATTTTCCCCTGTTTCTGGAAAACAAATTTAGTGTGTTTTTGTTTTGTTTATAACTAGTTTTCCCACATTGTACCCACATACTGGAAATACAGGTTGGAAGCATGGAAAGCTAAATTTATATGACAATATTCTGTCTATAATGTGAAGATTACAACTTCAAATTTATGTCTTCTTTTTTTAAAGAACTAGACTTCTGGGAAATGAAGATCATTCCAGCTCAGTGTCATGTTAAAAGGCTCACCACCTGGCACACACTGCTTGCCTTCTCTCAGCAGCCTGATAACATATTCAATGTGTCCAAGTTCCAAAGTGATAAGTATATAATTTAGTGTAGTGACACTGAGAGCCACCAGGCAAGCACCCACTGAAGACATGGCACTTCGGCATCTGTTACATCATGTACGTGCATCAGATGCACAATGCACAGTCTAGACAATATTTTATTTCCTAGCAAAAATTCTTCCTCAGAGCAGATACCACAGCATAGTGTTGGTGCATCCTTTTCACTCAAATAATAGCAATTCTGTTAGTGAGAAAACAAAAGTATAAATGACAATCAGTTCTTAGTAGTGTTTAATTACAAGGAAATTTTGAATTTTATGGAATGTTTGCCAGATTCAAATCTCTTCCAAAAAGGGAAGGAATGGGTTCCAGAAAAATTGCTGCAAAACTTGAATGAGGAAATTGTAATGGGGAAGAATGCAATAGCTACATTTTGGAAATTTGAGACATTAGCTTATTTCCAACATTTATAGCAGGTAGCTTAGTCTGCTTTACTGCCCTTCCATGGCATCTTCAGAGCTCTTCAGGTTACCCAAAGGATAGCATCAATACAGTGATTATACACCAAGATTTGTTGCTTTGGGCTACAAAAATGAGAGAGGACAAATTTGGCTTGCAGCTCCATCTCTCTTGTCCTTCTGACTTAATATAAAAAGAATATGAGCACAGAGCAAAAATTATGAAATACAACTACAAGCTGTCTTTGGATAAAGCCAAACAATTCCCCCACTCTGTATTGGGATGATCCTGGTCCCAATCCTATTCGTCTTCCAGAAAGGCTTGAAAATCGAGTTTAGCCCTCAGCATTGGACCAGAATATTGAATGAGCCTATCCTGAAATGGTTTGGGAAATATGAATACAATGGTTACTTGGCTTCAGTTGTGTATGCATGTGGTTTTGTCTATTGGATGCTGTTTTGCGTGTTTTTAATCTTAGCCATACAAGATCACAATTAATGAGTTGGCCTTCAAATAAATAAATGCTAACTGTATTTATGCTTGTGTTTACTTTTAGAATGGCCATCATAGAATAATGAGGGAAGAAGGTGTTCATTGTTTCTGTCAACCCTACGGTTCAGTGAAAGTGGCTACCTTCTTTTCTTCCTTTGGGAAGAAGTTACTACCATTTTAGTACAAAAAATAGTTGATATAAATTTTCTTTATTTTGACAGGTTTTTCATTTACTTTGTGAATCATCAAAAAAGTGATACAGTGCTTATCTTAACAGTTAAAAATATTCAACATGTAAGCAACGTGTAAGGCGATTTTAAATGGGGGTTTTAAATAGGTAAATTTAATTGAATTTTAATTGTACACTGTTTTTATCTTTGACTGTGCTGTAAACCGCCCCAAGTCTTCGGAGATGGGGCGGTATATAAATTTAAAATAAACTAAATAAACTAAATACGGTGAAGCACTTCTTGGTCCAAAGAATATGTTTCCAGAAAATGCATTGTATTAAATTTTATCCAATAAAATTCCAATAGCTCTCAGTGCAAACATTTAATAATTCAAATTTTGTTCAGAATACTTAAATAGTCTGACAGTTATGTGCATTGTATTTATGATATCCTGAGGTATTGATATAAAGTAGTTATAGCATCATACAATAGCAGAATTACTTTTCTGAAATTACTTTTGAAGTTGTGCATGCATAATACATGATGACATTAGCTATCTTAGATCAAAGAATCGCTTCACATATTATAAAAAAATTGGAGAAAAGAGCATTTTGCAAAACATGTTGTGTTTAGGCGCATGTCCTTTTCTGCTTAGATGGCATTCTAAATTACTGAAATGGATTTCTTATCAGTTCGCCTAACCAATATTCTGCGGGCTTTCAGTACTATAGATCCAGCAGCCTCTAGAAATGAAGAAAGGAGTTGATGCATCATTGTGAAACTAATTAGGAATGACGGTATGAATGAGTTCATGGGAAAGTACATAGGATGTTATATAAATAATAGAGACATTTATATTTTTTTAAAAGAAAACAATGAAAAATCAAGTTGGCCACTCAAATGACTCATGTAATTAGCTGTGTGAAAGACATGCTTTTTAAAAAAATCATTTTGGAAACAATATGTAATACTTTTGTTTAATCTGAAGCTTGATTCTGAGAGATAAGCAATGAACCCAGTTAGCCCGTCATGTACTGAATTAAAACTTTCCATGAAACACTAAACCCAAATGTGTGTGTTTTGGTAGTGCTCAGAGAGGTGTCAAATCCCTTGAAAGCTGTAGAATGGAGAAGCTCTTACTTCAGAGCTAAACATACATTGTTTTACAAAATAGATCAGACAGTCTCTATATGTCCCAAACTGTAATCCTCTAGATCAGGGATATCAAACTCGTGGCCCATGACCCAGATGTGTCACATACTGGTCATACCCATGCCTGTTTTGGTAAAGGGGGGAAAGTCGCAATATGTCTCATGACGCCGCTATGACATTAGTTTGACACCCCTGCTCTAGATAGCACTAGATTGTTGCAAAGAGTTGGAACTGTTGGTGAAGGTCCATGGTGGGAAAGGGAATTACAATTGTCATACAGAATTTAATACGTGCTGTACAAATCTGCTATTTACTTACAATTTAGCATTCAGAGGCTTTGATTATAGTTTTGAAAAAGAATTCTGTTTAAAATATTTACTGATACAAAAACTAGTCACCAATTCCAGGAGATCTAAGTGACCATTATTCCAACAAGTATGTAGAATAATGATTTAAATGAAATTAGTTTTACAATTTATGAATCTGAAGAAAACATTCATCAGTATAATAGAAGAAATGCAAGGAAAATGAGCATTTACTATGTAAGAAAATAAATTAAGGATATCGTATTTTTTTTTCCATCTCTGTTTTTGGGAAGCAACTGTTAGCAATATTAGTTTGGAGCAAAATGTTTAGCCATATGTAAGATTATCTCATATACTGTATTATCATGGTCCAGTTAATTTTTGTATTCCCACTTTTTTGCCTTATTTTGGGTAGCTATCTCTATTCCATCATTTTAATTTAAAAGGACAGCTGACTCTTTGATTAAACGCCCACCATGAAAAGGTGTTTTTTTTTCTCTGAAAAAAGGAATTCTCCTTTCCAAAAAAGTCAAGCAAACACTTAATAAAAGCTATTAAACACAATCTACTGTGTCCAGAATGTGAGATAGATGCAAATGCACTTTTTGATAGGCTTCAAGATGCTGTGTCTTCTTCTCTGGCCAGACTTCTTTTTTTTTCCTTCTGGCTTTACTCTGCATAGCACTATGAAACCTAAGCAGTGTGTCCAAAGTATGCTCTCTAAGGCTAGAGTGCTTTTAGTGATTTTTGGCCCTTTAAATTATACCAGAAATAAGCTGGCAATCTGTGTTGTTGATGCAGAGTATGTTTTCATAAGTTAACAGTCCACCAGGCAGTTGCATCCTGCATTAGCTGTAGATTCTGCACAACATTCAATAGCGCTTCTGCGTAAAAACACATTGTATGAATAAGCACATTGTATGAATAAGCAGAACATTCACCTTCTTCTCTTCACATATGATTGAAATTGTTGACATAACAAAAGGTACTTTTGACAATATTGATACTCCTTCACTTCTAAAGGCAGTATTTATTTACTGCTGCTGGATACAGGACTTACAAATGATACAAAGATAGGATTAGAAAGCTTACCAATATTGTTGGCTTTTTGTATATTAAATGTGATTTTTAAACCCCACTTGAAAGGGAGTCATATTTGTGAATGCAAATTTGCAAATGCAGGATAAGCTGGGTTGTTGTTTTTTTGAAACTACATTAAATACCCAGATCAGTGAATATGAAAGAAGTCTGTGGAACTTGCTACATTATGCTGAATAAAGACACCGCCACACGCACATGGCTCTCTCCACAAGCATCAGGGTCAAATGAGGAAATAAGGAGATATGTTGATAATTGTGGGAGGGTATTGTCCTGGGATGCCAGGAGTTGTTATAGTGGTTGCTTGTTTTTTTTTACTTTTTTGTCTTGTTAACTCTCCAGGGTTGTAGTTTATAATATGAATGGCTGTAATTTACTATTAAATATAGTGCCCTGATGTACTTTCTAAAATATTTCAATTTTGCAACTCCTAATAGATATCACAAAATTTTTTGGAACACTTGTAGGCCATCTGTTCTCTAGGTCTATTTTGGTTTTCTTATTAGCAGATTGAAAATATACCCCAAACTTCCATACCGTGGTCTAAATGTATTTGTTTCTAAATGTATCTAAAAGCATTTCTCTGGGTATTTTGTGTTTGTTTTTTGTTTTGTTTGTTTGTTTGTTTTCTTTTGCTGTCTTCAGGTCAGTGTTAACTCCTGGAAACTGGCCAGACTACTTCCCACAGTTTTGTTGGCAAGATTTCCATTACCTCTTTTCTAGGGCTGAGAGACAGTGACTGGCTGAACTAGAACTCAAAGCCTCCCTATTTGTAGGCAGATGCCTTAACTACTACCCAAACTGGCTCTCCCTAATATTTAGAATTTTATGAATCAAAAATGATAAAATATTTGTTCATTAAATATTATGTAATTTTTCAGGTATATTCATTTATTAATTAGCTTTAATGCAACCTGTTTACTGAATTTTATTGGCTTATTTGTACAAACATTTGACAATATAATTGCTATAACAGAATCAATAACAGCTAATGAATCCTCCATTACTGTTGGCTATTCAGAACCTTCCAGTTTAAAGATCTTATGAAAAAGATATCCTAAATTATAGAAGATAAACTTGTGTGCAGGTAACAATATATTATACAGTGAGAGGGCTACACTTTGAAAGTTATCCTGTGAGTCTCTTCTTGATCTCTTGGAGGTAGGCCCTACAGTTTTGCTTCACATCTATTCCATATTAGATGGACAGATTCTGATTGGAATAGATAAACCTAAAGGCTGTGAGTTTGCAATCTGTGAACAACTAGCAACTGAAGTAAGGATAGTTGACCTTTACAGCAGAGTTTCCCAATGTTTCTAGCTTTGAGGACTGGTGGTGGTGGGAGAGGGGATGGTTCAGCATGAGCAGCCAGCAAGTGTGCGCACACACAGCTCCATTGCATGAATGGTGTGCATGTGCATCTGCCACTCGCGGAAATGGAGCATGTGGCCTGCTGCTCGCACAAGTGAGGAGGCACGTACATGCCCACCTTCTGTTTCCACAGCCCGGTTGCAATCTCCTCACGGCCCACTAGTGGGCCATGGCCCACAGGTTGGGGACCCCTGCTTTATAGTATTAAATGAAGTTGTTCCTACAGTATGGTTATATATATATATATCCTACATATAATAACATGTATGTATATATATTTTTGGATCATTTTATTTTATTAATTGTTTTATAGTTTTAGAACAGCTTAAAATCTATTGGCTGATATGGATAGCTACAGAAATTGAGTAAATAAATAAAAATAAAACATATGAAACATTTTTCTTCAAGTTTTATTGCTGCTGTTGAGTATCTTACATAATGTTACGTATGTTTTTAAAACATTCTTCCATAGATTTTTCCATATTAACTCATTTTGTTTTTTTCCTTATGTTAAGTTTGCACAAATAATAACTTTGGAACTCATAGTTTATCTAATATTTGTATTTATTTTTTTAATATTATCTTCTTTATTAATGCATATACATAGTACATGCAGATGCCTCTCACTTACTTTTGAGCCAAAACAAGTTAATTTGCTTTCCACTCTATATGGCAGCCTGAATACACTAGTGTTCTGTTGTGCAGAACATTACAAAGAGAGTATGTAGGTTGAAATACCTGGTCACCTTTAGGTATCTGGCTGCAGTTCTATTTTCCTTGGATACATCCATGTACAATGTCTCTTTTGACTATAGCAAATACTGGTATTTTTTTTTCACTATAGCAAATATGGATTATTATGTGTCTAAATTCTGTAAAACACTTGATACAGAAGTGTGTGGTGAGTATATGTATAGACCCTCACACTCACATGAAATTAAATAGCACAATACCTCTATCACTAAAACTTGTGATCACAAATTGTTCCTGGATCTTATAGTCTGGTTTATCCAACTTAAAAAAATGCTGTTTATAGTATATTGTCTTAGAATGCTTGTTAAAGGTCATATAAAGACAATAAAGTGCAGAATTACTACTATAAACAAATCTTGATTCTTAAAATAAGGCATTATGCTTAATTTCAATTGTAGAATTTAATTACTTTGAGCAAATAATCAAGATGATTGCATTGTTTTATGCTGATTTCTAAATCAAGAATAGTTTTAGGCATAGCAAACATTAATAACCTTAACTGGGATATCAGTTCTACTCTCACAGCCAAAAATGCAAAGGATGTACAAGCTCTAGTAATAAATGTCAAGGAGCACATTGAAAAAAAATATTGCTAAAATTAAGTAAAAAAATCAAACTATTAACAACTACTGCAACAAGCAGCATTGGAACTGACATAGAAGATATTAAGGTAGTTGTATAGCTTCTGCCTTTTAGGTTCAACTATGAATAATAAAAAAACAAGCATTTAATAAATATTTTGGTCTAGTACTTGAGGAATCAGACTAAAACCAGGAGACTGGGAGTTCTAGTTCTGGCTTAGGCATGAAAGCCAGCTGGGTGACCGTGGTCCAGTCACTGTCTCTTAGCCAAACCTCCTTTCTAAAGTTGTTGTGAGGAAAAGAGGAGGACAGAGAAGGATTAGATACCTTTGCTGCCTATTTATAGATACTTATAAAAACAATACAGGTAGGATATAAATAAATAAACGTCACAGATTAACATTTGATAGAGCAGCCATGAAAGGTTTGGAAAAGATAGTTAAATGCTCTGATGTGTCTGTATCTACAAAGATCAGGATAATTAAAATCATAGTATTCCCGATGACACTGTATAAAAGTGAAAGTTGAACTTTGAAGAAATAGGATAGAAAGAGTGTTGACACTTTTGAACCTTGGTGTTGGAGAAAATGCCTGAGAATACCATGGATAGTCAAACAAACGCATGGATCACTGAACAAATCAACCCAGAGTTCTCACTCCAAACAAAAATGAGCAGTCTAAATTGTCCTACTTTGGACACATTATGTGAAGACTCAGCTGCCTGGAAAAGGTTCTGGCTGGGGGAGGAAAATGTAATAAGTGGATGACCGGCAGCAAGATGGATGGATTCAGTTACATTGGGGATGATGCAACATAGAAGACCTGAAAAACCAGTTTAGGAAGAGATTGTCATATAGAATATTTATCTATGTGGCTACTCAGAGATAACAGTGACTTGATGGCACATAATCAACAGCTAAGGAACATATTTAATCATTTAAATTATTTTACTAGTTGTAATTTTTAGTTATGTAACCACCAAACTGTATTGACAATATGTAGGGATATTGCTTTGAAGTTCTGAAAATTCTTTTTGAGAGTCTTTCTTGAAAGCTAAATATAAACAATGAAAGATAAATATTCCCTTATAAAATTAAGGTCTTGTCAGGAATAAAATTTGCAGCATTTATTCCACTTTTGGGTCTCCGTAGAGTCCTTGTTGAGCCTCCCCCCCACCCCCAAATATTTGGAATGTTATTTTATTGTAAATGGTCATGTTCTTTCTTAAAAACAACTTAGTTATATTG
The DNA here is from genome assembly GCA_025802295.1 of Psammodynastes pulverulentus. Taxonomy (NCBI): domain Eukaryota; kingdom Metazoa; phylum Chordata; class Lepidosauria; order Squamata; family Psammodynastidae; genus Psammodynastes; species Psammodynastes pulverulentus. The sequence continues at coordinate 104,176,732 of JAOYMU010000192.1, read as the reverse complement.
CAACTGCACAGAATCATGTTGGTTGGTCTCAGCAAATCTAAATAACTACAACACCAACAACTGGTTCTGTGGCAGTGGCCAGAAGCCTTGGGCTTCTCCTAATTGATGTGTTTTACTTTCGGCCATCTATTGTGAGAGCCCTGACTGTGTATCATCTTCACTTACTAAACATCTGTTGAATTTGGCAGTTCCTGTCCACGGATAGTGTACAAATATTTGTTTTGGCTCTAATGATCTCCTACCTAGACTATTGTACTGCAGATGTTTATGAATGGGTCTTCCCTTATCTTTTCAATTATCCCAATCTTTACTGTACCTTACCTTGTTTTTCCTATATTTTCTTACTACAAATACATTTTGAATCTTGACGCTAGAATTTAAAGGCCTGTAGTTAACATATAACAGATAATACTGTTTAAAAAAAAGCTTTTCCCTGTTACCTGCCCAGCTCCTCTCCTGAAATGAGCCTATTCCTACAATAGGATCTGAGTTTCTTTCCATTTCCTTTTGTATGGATTTCAGGATCAATTATGGGATTCTTTTTCTATTTCTTGGCACCCTAGATCTTTCGTACATTTAGGAAAGATTTGAAAACCTTTTTATTTAATAAAGCAGACAGATTGGTAAAAGTGTTTGGGAGCAGATTCTGAGAATGGCAGAAGGATTGGTTCAGTAAAGGTTTAGCTTTGTGTAATTGGTACAGCATTTTCTTTCCATTGTAATTGTAAATATAGTATTGCACATAGAGCTTGTGAGTTTGTGTGTGTGTGATCTTGACTCATTTATTCTTATTTATTAATTTTACCATACTGGAACCCCACCTCCCCAGTTTGTGCCGGGTGCATTATACAAATCTTTGTTTATTTTGGTGTCTGCCATGAAGCATTTTATATGATTAGATTAAAACATGAAAAAATACCCTTGTTGTTTATGGATAATAATAGCATTGGTTTGCAAAGCATATTTCTAGTCTCTAGGAGTTTCATGTAGAAATAATGCCTATACAAATTTTATAAAATACCTTTATTTCATCATAGGTTTTGTGATGGCAGAGTGACCTGGTGTTCTATTTCTTTTCTTTTTTTAAATCACGGAATACTTTTAATAACTAACAATTGCTATGCTTTAATGTATTTTTATAACAACAGTAAGTTTAGTTTATAAACTGAAGCCATAGAAGTATTTTGTACCCAGTTTATGATTTGGTGCATAACAGCTGGTTTTTCTCTTACTAAACACACTCAAGTTTGTTTGCAGTTAAATGATGAGGAACAAGATCAGTGTTTGTCCAATATGTTTCTAGGCTTCCAGTAATATATACTTAATCAATCGGGAGAGTAGAAAAAGTGTAAGCTACTAAAAAAATTACTTCTTATTTTGATAATACTGTTAAAAAAAATTAACAATGAAAAGAGTAGGAATTTGCAAAAGTATTAATGGACTCATAGAGCTATTGTTATGCCAGTGAATTTATATTCTATTCAGGATATAATTTTTAATATTTATTCCTTGTCTTGCTTCAAAAAGTAATCTAAGCATAATACTAATAAATGAAGATGAATACTTTATTTTAGAAACCAGGAGTAAATGAGAAAAATCAGTGTTCTTGTGATCTTTTCTGCAAATGTAAATGTGACCTGGTTGCCAAATGTCCAAAATGTAATCAAGGGATCACTATGGAGAAGCAGCAGTTTTAAAGTCATAAATAACATTTTTGAAGTCGGTTGTAACTTTGAATGGACATTGAACAACTAGTCCTTAGGTGAAGCCCTTATTTTTCTACCTGTCTTGATAGAAAAATAAATAATTTGGCAATGGAAAAAAGAAAAGTGAATGTAGGATATATTAGCTGTACTAGAAAAAAAACACACCAGAAAATTTTAAGCTAATATTTTATATACTTACTTGCCCATACTGCTATGTATAGGTACCTAGTTATGATATAATAATAGCAGACCAAAATAAATAATAGAGGCTCAAGAGCAAAACACTCCTGCTGTTGTCTTATCAGTATACACATACATGTATATGTTGGTGTTTGAACATGCAGGAGTGTTTGAATGAATGAATTATCTTTATTACTGTATAAAGGTCACAGGCTCCAGACAACACAAACCTAAAAACTCAAATAACCTATGCCATAAAAAGGCCTGTGATCATGCCCAGTCTATTTGCTATCAACAAACCTTGATTTCTTCAGGCTACTGTTGCAAACTTAGCAATGGCAAGAGTTATTTTAAGAACTTTATTTGCCAAAGTTTATATAATTTTTTGCTGGTATTAAAATTCAGGGAGGCCAGTATAGATCTATTTCGAGCTTATTAGCTCTCATCAGCTGGA
>JAOYMU010000192.1:104134053-104150367 GCA_025802295.1 Psammodynastes pulverulentus | reverse complement strand
AGTAGTTCAGAGAACCAGTGGTAACCTTCCCCCAGGAATGGGGAGGGAATGGAGATTTTGCAGTATCCTTCCCCTGGAGTGGGGTGGGAATGCAGATTTTGCAGTATCCTTCCCCTGGAGTGGGAATAGAGATTTTACAGTATCCTTCCGCTGTCATGCCCACCAAGCCATTGCCCACAGAACCAGTAGTAAAATTTTTTGAATCCCACCACTGGTCCCAGCTCTCAACTAAAACTAACTATTTATATGAGGCATGAATAGTGCACCCTTTCTCAATCTTTTTAGATTGAAATAAATCCCTTTTTATCCGTTAATCCTGTAATTTATATAAGATGTCAGACTGGTAAGTTTCTTATTTCTTACTCTTTCTTAATCATGTTTGGAACAATAAACAGTTTATTTGCATTGGTTTTTTTTATAACTGCATTTCTATTTTTGAGGTTACTATTTGTTTTTCCTCAGAGGTCTTAACAGAAGACAAATACTGCAACTTGAGTGAAATGATTACAGGGTAGAAAATTATAAGCTCTGTAGCTCATCAAGTACATCAAAGAAAGAGAACATGTTTGTTATAGTATTCATTATATTTCAATCCAAGTTCCCTCTGCTATTAAAAGAACAACAAACTTAGATGTTTAAAACTTACACTAAACACAAGGGATTATAGCAGACTTTGGGATGTAGTTGACATCTCTACCATATAATGATAATTACCGTACAACACTCAAATCTTTCCATCTGATCATTCCCTCCTCGATTGATGTACAAGTAGTATTTACACATTTAACATAGGGATCCCTATTTTATCCACCAAGTTCCTAGAGTAGCTAGGAAAAATATCAGAGTATTAATTTAGGAAATTTAGGAAAAAAAATAGGAAATTTTTAGGAAAAAATGAAAAAATATGTGCTTTTTTGCTTAATCAATACCATTAATACCATTAACTTAGCACATGTATGTTAATCACATGCTGCAAATAGATCAATGTATTCACTGTATTCAATGTATTTTTTCAACCTGATTTTTTTAACTGCAACTAACTCAAGCTTGGGTTGGGAGATTTGGGTGAATTTATTATTTCCAGGGACTTTTCAGTGTGTTCATTATATTGTCTACACAAGCTTGCTTGACCGTACGCTTGGGGTTTTGCCCAAGGAATTAATGCTAAGACCAAACATCTTTATTGCTTGACCATATTTAGTAGAGGCTTAATACAAGTATTTGAAGAACTTTTAAAATTTGCATTCAAAGAGTAGAAAGTCAAATCTTGGTTTGGAGTGATTGAGAAGGGACGTTGGTGGACCTGAACGTCCGTTCTCAGCGGATGATTGGAGGATCCAAGGATGGGTTGACAGTTGTCTTCTGCCCAGAGACCGAGTCACCAGATTTTTGGCCACTCCCTCCATCACAGCCGTTGGGCTTTTCAGTTTTAGACGAGACACAGCCATCTGGTGAAACAAAACTTGACAAACATTATGCCCCTCGACCCCGGACCAGGACATCAAGGGTGGGATTGGATCTTCCAATTGTCCGCTGAGAATGGACGTTCAGGTCCACCAACATCCCTTCTCCAGCTTGCCGATTGGAGGATCCAAGGATGGGACATACCCAAGGTAGAGATCAATCGGGAGAGCAGACGGATGGTCCTGGGTCCTCAATCCTCAATCACCCTCTGAAGCATCCTTCTGCCGAACGCTGCATTGGATGAAGCGAAGATGTCCAGCTTGTAGTGACGAATGAAGGGTGTCAGGGATGCCCAAGTAGCCGCCCTGCAGATCTCATTGATGGATGCTTGGGTAGACCACGCAGCCGAAGCAGCAGCGCTTCTGGTGGAATGAGCTGTCAACCGGCGAGGTACAGGCAAGGATTGCAGCTCATACGCTTTGAAAATGCAAGCTTCGATCCAACGACCCACCGAGGCGGATGACACCTTTTCTCCCAGGGAGGATGGGAGATAAGAAACGAAGAGAGCCTCCGACTTATGAAACACTAGGGTTCGTTTAATGTAAATCCGGAGAGCCCTCCTTACATCTAGCATGTGCCAGGACTTTTCCTTAGGGTGAGTCGAATTCGGGCAAAAGTCTGGGAGAATAATCTCCTGGGCCCGGTGAAAGGAAGAATTAATCTTTGGCAGGAAGGCCGGGTCCAGGCATGGGACCACGGTATTGGAGTGGAATTTACATAAGTCCCCTCGTACTGAGAGCGCTGCCAGTTCAGATATCCTCCTGGCAGAGGTAATTGCCACCAGGAATGCTACCTTGAGGGACAGAAATTTCAAGGATGTTGTCCTGAGAGGCTCAAACGGGGAGGCCGTAAGGGCTTGAAAAACCTTAGGAAGGCTCCATGTGGCGTAGCGGTGAATGGTGGGAGGTTTGATATTGGTGGCACCTTTTAGGAAGGCAGTCACCATGGAATGAATGGTCAAGGGCCTGTGCTTACCAGCAGAAGTGACCGTGGATAGGGCTGCCACTTGCCTGCGTAAGGTACTTAGAGCGAGACCTTTATCTAACCCGGCCTGTAGGAATTCTAGGACCTGGGGAACAGAAGCAGCAGTGGCGACTAGTGACTTGCCCTGGCACCACCTGACAAAGGATCTCCAGGTAGTTTCATAGATCCTGGTGGTGGAAGGGCACCTGGCAGCCTGAATAGTCTCAATTACCCTGGGACAGAAGTGCTACCAAGACAAGATGACCCGCTCAACCTCCACATGGTGAGTTGCAGCCATCTGGGGTTTGGGTGAGCCAGGGCCCCCTGGGTGAGCATCAGTTTTTGAGGAGGAATTCGTCATGGACGTTCTACCGACAGGTTGACCGGGTCCGCAAACCAGGGACACCTCAGCAAGTGGGGTGCCAACAGCAGAATCTCCGCCCGCTCTATCAGAACCTTCCTGATCACCCCCGGAATGAGAGGGAGGGGAGGGGAGGGAAGGCGTACAGTAGGCCCAATGGCCATGGGCAGCGAAGTGCGTGTACCCCTTCAGCCCCTGGTTCCTTGAACCTGGCAAGGAACCTCGGCAGCTGAGAGTACTTCACAGTGGCGAAAAGGTCCATGACCGGTTGACCAAACCTGCACACTATGTCGTCGAAGAGACAAGTGTCCAGCCTCCACTCGTAGTTGTCGATGGTCGCCCGGCTCAGTCAATCCGCTCTGAGGTTGGTTGCTCCAGAAATATGTTCCGCCCAGATCGACAGGAGATTCTCCTCCGCCCACAACCCCAGCAGTTTGGCCTCATGAAGTAGAGACCTGGAACGGGTGCCCCCTTGACGGTTTATGTGGGCCTTTGTCACCATATTGTCTGTGAGGACCAAGATGTGATGGCTGGCCATGAATGGGAGGAACCATCGCAGGGCTAGGTTGACTGCTCCGAGTCCTAGAAAATTTATGCTGTGTCTCAGCTCTGACTGAGTCCAATGACCTTGAGCTACCTGTGACTGCAGATGAGCTCCCCAACCGAAGAGGCTTGCACCTGTTGTGAGAGTCACTCGCTTGGGCTCCTTGAAGAGAGTCCCTTTGGTTATGGCCGGAGAGGATCACCACAGGAGCGATCGCAGGGTATCGGCCGGAACACGTACCTTGAGGTTGGAGTTGCTGCTGCCCTCCCATTGAAAGGGCAGCAGAAACCATTGTAGTGTCCTTGCGTGAAGGCGAGCCCAGGGCACTATGGCGATGCAGAACACCATTTTCCCCAGCAGTCGGGACAGAAGCCCCAGGAGAACATCTCGAGCCTGTCAAACGGCACTCACCAGAGACTGGATGTTGGCCACTCAATCTGGAGAGAGAAAAACTTGGCATACCTCTGTATCAATCACCGCTCCCAGATGTTGCAGGCGGAGCGTCGGCCGGAGGTGGCTCTTCTGGAAGTTTACTGAAAAGCTATGGCCCCTTAGAAGAGCAATGGCAGTCTGCAAGTCCGCTAGGGCTCAGCTGTGGGATGAAGACTGAATTAATAGATCATCCAGATAGCATTGGACCTGGACTGGGATGGCCCGGAGGTGCGTTGCCAGGGATGCCATGATCTTGGTAAATGCTCTTGGGGCCGAGGATAGGCCAAACGGGAGTACCCTGTACTGGTAGTGCTTGCCTGCATAGCAGAACCTGAGGTACTGTCTGTGTCCTTGAAGGATAGGGACATGAAGATAAGCCTCCATTAAGTCCAGAGAGGAGAGGAGGTCGCCCTGACAAATTCCCTCCAAGATGCAGCAAAGGGAATGCATTTTGAAACGTCGGTAGACTATTTAGGTGCTTGAGATCCAAGATGGGTCTCCAATCTCCCAAAGACTTTGGAACTGCGAACAAGATCGAATAAAAGCCTAGTCCCCGTTGCCCCTTCGGCACCCTCTCTATAGCCCGAATCATGAGAAGGTGCTCGATGGCGGAAGCCATGATCCCTTGTTTTATGGGATCCTTGGACAAGGGGCAACAAAGAAAATGCTTCGGAAGAATGGTGAGGAACTCCAGGGCCAAGCCGTGCTTTATTGTGTGCAAAATCCAATTGTCCAACATTGTGTCTTCCCATTGGTGGGAGTACAGAGACAAGTGCCCCCCAATGGGGAGGGAAGGGTCATAGTCAATGGGACCTATGATATGGACGACCTCCTGCCCTACGAAAGGGACATTGGGCTAGAGACTGGGACCTCCCCCTGTCCCTGGAGCCTGGCCTATCCCAACTATGGTCAGATCTATGGGAAAAGGGCCTCTGAGATCGAGGGGCTCTAAATCCACTGAAGGAGAATGGAAGGGCTGCCTTCGGGAATAGGGGAAGGGATGGCGGTCAGGTCGCCTGCCCACAGAAGGCATGACCTTCCTGTTATCTCTACCCTCTACTAAGATGGGGTCAAGAGAATCCCCAAACAGTAGGGAAACCTTGTAGGGAACGGAGGCTAGGTGCTACTTGGTCTTGACATCCACCTGCCAGTGTCGAAGCCACATGAGGCGATGAGAAGCTATGGTGGATGCCATCGCCTTAGAGGCAAATTTGGTGGCATTGAGAGAGGCGTCAGCCGCGAATTTAGCAGCTGCATCTAGCTTGTTCAGGTCCTGGTGCAACCTGATGTCCCCTGGATCAGCCCTCTCCTGCATCTGGTGTAGCCAGTGAAGGGATGCCCTGGTGAAAAAGGAAGCAGAGGAGGCCGCCTTAATAGCCCACTCCGTAGCCTGATGCATCCTGCAAAAGGTCAACTCAGCCTTCCTGTCCTCCACCCTCAGATTTTCCAGAATGTCCCCCGCTAAGATGGATGGAGATGCCAGGGAGGCGATAGGGGGAGTCTACCCCAGGGACTTGGAGGAAGAAATTGAATCCAGGACCCACATTATAAAACCTCTTGTCTACAGTAGAGGGAATGAAGGAGGACCCCGGGTGAGCGCATTGTCTCTGGACAACGTCCAGGAACAGCTTAGGAGATGGGATAACATCCTGCTCTAAGATGGGTTCAGAAAACAGGCCATCTCCTTCCTCCTGTGGCCCAAAGGTGGGTTCAGTAGAAACTGTTTCCCCAACAATCTGGGCCACCCTCTTGGCCTTGCAAAGTAAGGTCTTAAACATCCCCGGGTGAAAGAGGCCATTGAAGGCAGGGGCATCAGGTAGGACCCCCTCGTCATCAGACAGACCTCTTCCTCAAAGTAGTCAGGGGAGTGGTCAACTTCGGAGTAATTAGAGGCCTCTGGTGAACCCGGCCCATAGCAATCGAAATCGTCCTCTACTCCATGATTAGAGACACTGGGCCCCTGGTCCCGAGATGGGCGTAAGTTGATTTGTTGCTGTAAGCCTGCAGCAATGCCCTTGGAGATGGCTTCAGAAATAAACAAGTTAATTTCTGCAGACAAGGCAGGGGCCGATGTCAGAGGAGGAGAGAGCTTAGGAGGTGGAGCCTTCCAGTCCCTTGTTGCTGGGCAAGGTTCTTCTTCAGAAGCAACAGTATCCAAATTCCTGTCAGGAGAGAAATGAGCCTGCCCACCAGCACCCTCTGGTGACCAAGGCTCAACAATAGGAGAAAGTGTTAAAGCATCAACTGATTGAGAAACTTTCCCTTTTTTAACAGTGGATTGCTGATCAGCTTGTCTCTTAGCTTTTGAAAAATGCCTCTCCAGAGCCTTGTGCCTTCTCCTGATGTCCTTGTCCTCCCTCCTAGAGGAAGCCCTGGCTCCTCGAGCCTTAGCCTTAAGTTTGTTTATAACCTTATGAGCTGCCTTAGTTTTGGTGCCTTTTTTGTGGTCTGACAAAATGGCCATTGCTCTGCTTAGTTCAGCTCTGACAGGAGGCATGGGGTCTGCCATTTTAGGGCATAAATTACAGTCAATGATTGAGGAAAACTCCTCCAGGGGCCGCAGTGTCCCAATTAAGGCCAGGGACGCAGCGGCGAAGCGCTAGCCACAAAAGTGAGGCTCTAAGGCCAATTCGCCGCCTGAAGTGCCCAGCTGGCAACCGAGGTAGAGTTGTCAGAGGCTAGCATTGGTGGCAGTGGGATAGAATCACTGTGCCTCAGATTCACAGGCCAGGCCTGTGAGCCAGGCTCAAAGAGCCTTCTCCCAAAGGAGAATTTAAAACATTAATACAGTAAATAAAGTAATAATTAATAAAATAATAAAATAAAATAATTAAACAAATTGGTCAGATTGCCAATTGCAGAACCAAAGGATTGACAGAAGTCAAAGTATGTCTCTATAGCAGTGGTTCCTAACCTTGTTGGAGCTACTGAACCCCACCAGTTTCATATGCGCATTCACCGAACCCTTCTTAATTGGAAAAATAAAATATGATTTTTTCAAATTCAAAACATAGGTATATATTTTATTTTATATACATAGGTGCACAAAATGAACCCCTGCCCTCCTCCACCGAACCCCTGGGACTGTCTCACCGAACCCCCGGGGTTCGATTGAACCCCGGTTGGGAACCACTGGTCTAGAGATATTTCACAAGAATCTTCCACTCCTCTATTCGCAACCTTATGCCACCAGACTTGAAATGTTAGACTTAGACAGTCTAGAACTACGCCGCCTTCAGTCTGACCTAAGTGTAGTACATAAAATGATCTATTGCAATGCCCTACCCATCAATGACTATTTCAAATTCAGTCACAACAATACAAGAGCACACAATAGAAACTCAAGGTAAACCGCACCAAACTTGATTGCAGGAAATACAACTTTAGCAACAGAGTGGTCAATGTCTAGAATATACTACCTGACTCTTTGGTTTCTTCCCCAAACGCAAAAAACTTTAACCGTAGACTGTCTACTATTGATCTCACCCCATTCCTAAGAGGTCTGTGAGGGGCATGCATAAGTGCACCATGTCCTAATGTTCTCTCTCATTCGTATTCATTTCGTATATTCATAATTATGTTTATACTTATATATGTTATCCAACGTATGCTTGACAAATAAATACAAATAAATAAATAAAATAAAATAAATAAATAAACTACCTGTACTGCCTTTTGGTAAGATACTAAAAGAGTCAATTAGCCCTAGTCACCCATGCAGCATTCTTTGCTGATCATAAAGTACAATATCAGAGAGTTTAGACGCATTTTGCCTAGTGCAGCTGAAGCCCAGTTTTATCCAAGCATGCTTACATTATTCTATGCAATCTAAATTGTTATCAGACTACATTACCAGCCAACATCCTGTTACCTACATTGCAATTATTATGGATTACATTCAATTACAGTGAGGATAATTGTTAATATCTGAAAATCAAAACAAGTTTGAAATGTTTGCCTTAATTTTTAAGCATTTCTGAATCAACTGTACAATAGACATTTTAAACTATTGAGAGATTCACAGAAGTTGGCAGAAGCATTCACAGAACTGAGTGGAGGATGCAAGATGGAACTAGCATTGTAATGCAAGCTCTAGCCCTTTTGTGTGCACATAAAGTTGCATGGAGATAGGGAAGTTATAGAGCTTGTGATGGTGCAATGCTGCTTTCATCATTTTGCCAAAAGGCTGTGCTTCTGTGGCGCCTCTGATAAGTTGACTAGGTCTAGGTGAATAATATTTGAAAACAATTGCAGGAAAAGAGGTTCTTCCAAGAGCTGAACCTACCACATCATTAATCCTTTTTGTGTAAATAAAGTTGAAAGTTGAATAGCTAAATTTTCTCTTTCAAACTTTGAGAAACATCATTATTCTTATGAATTGTCTTCTACTTATTTGTTTGAAATAACCCAGTGCCTCCTTTTTCTTTTATATCATGATACCATCTCCCTAGATTTGTCAGTCTAGACTTTCTATTTTATCTGTTCATCAGAACTGAGTATCAAACCAGTGTATGTATCTCCGATCACATTGCAGGCATCCATCTTCTATACTTGAAATTCTTGAGATTGCATTGGAAAAATAGTATGAGGCTGTCCTTTACCATCCAGCTTCCTTTGCTCCCAACAGGACTAGATGTTTTGTTCTCCTGGTTTCTAGCCTGGTGCCTTAACCAGTACTCCAAGTTGGCTTTCAGTGCTTCATATACTCCAGTGTGCAAGATGGGTGAAGTTTAAATCTAACTCTAATCATAAATTGTCAGCATAACTGAACTCCTTATTCTGAAGGCAATTCCAGAATTGTGAAGTTAACGCTATTTTGATTCTTTTTCCTACAATTCTAATGATTCATTTCTTTTAAGTTTACCACTTTTGTAATTCAAAAATGTATCACTGTCTTCTTTTATTTAGAAATACGAAATTTCTGGCTGCTTTCCCAGCCAAGCTGTGAAGGTAACTTCACAAGTTTTATACAGCTACTCCAAAGCAGAGTTGACCCTTAAAAGCTCTCAGAAAAGCCCTAGTAAAGAAATACTTGCTTTAGCATTATAGATCTTCCATCTCTTTTCTGTGCAATGGTTTTGCTTTATATGGTTTTGAGAAACAGTTGTGTGCAGGTCACCTTTACATTTCTATTTTTTCTACTTTATTTTCTGCTTTTTTCCTTCAGCATGTTTCAATTATTTAATAAAATAAAAAACAAAGAGAACTTGCTTATCACCTAATTTTTTACAAGCTGACCCAAATAAACTTTTAAAGAGGAAACATATTTTTTTTATTTCCCTGTAGTATCAGCAGAAAAATCAGAAATGATAAGGGCAGGTAATACATTCAGTATATAGATACTGAATCTGGGAGGATATCCCCTTGAGATTTTACAACCACAGGAAAGGTTGAAGTAAATATGAAACTTGATATACATTTCCTATTTATTGCTAGTGGACAAGATTCATTCCACTTGGAGTACAAATAAAATTTGATAGAGATTCTTTGTGATGGAAATGATAGCTGTATAATATTGTTTTGTCCCTAGCAAGAAACTGCATTGTATTTCAAAATAAGGCACAGAACAATATTTTACTTTCTTTGGAAGCAGTACTGTATAGAGTAACAGGGATTTTATTGTCGGGTTTGTTGTGACACATTTTAATAAGGAGAAATTATGTTGTAACTAAGCCAACAACTAGCATCTGTCTAATAGCAACATTAATTACAATTGCGTTCAAGATTGTTTTATTGATAAAAGCCTTCTTATCCCATATTAATAGTGTTGCTGCAATTTTAAAAAAGTATTTTAAGTGAAAACTTATTAACTTCTTTGACTTTTTAAAATAACAGCTCTTTTCAACCAGTTGGGGGATTCTTAGCCACTTGCAGTACTTCAGTCACATGTATAATCTAATAGATAATTTCTGCTATCCAGATCTTAAACTGTTGCATTTATAGATAACTTTTTGTACCTGAATTTGCAAAGACAGCAAATAATTGAAATGACAGATCAGCATGTTTCATAATGCATGCCATATAAACAAAGTAGAAATGAAATACTCTGTTTCTTGGAAAGAGATGTTTGCCATAGGTTTTATTACAAAGAAAGATAAATAAAGGAGGGAAAAGAATCTGTGTACATGTATCTTTTTTTTCTTTTGCTTACTGCAACTAAGTTTTGTAACAAAAGTTCTTCCCCACATTTTTCTTGACCAACTGTATTATTTTATTTCACAGTAGCTTTTCAAATTCAGTGGTTCAGATTCTTTTTAAGCTTCATCTCCTGCTCATCCAGATGGCAACTAAATTATGGGCTACATTGCAGCAGAGTGCAATAGTCAGCACATGCTCCTAAAGGTGCTGCCATAGTATTTTAAAGCTTATATCCATCTTCATTACAAGTGCAAATATTAATAATTAAGGATGTTAAAATAAAATCATTATAAACGATTAAAGCAGACGCCAAATTTCATATGAAAAGCATGATAAGGAGTAATTGCTGTCAGCACATCTTCCCTCCATGCTCCTTTAAGCAATTAACCTTTATTGCTAGTAATTTACTCCTGTATACAGAGTAAAACAGTGCTCTCTGAAGAAAGAACCTTAATGGATCGTATTATTGGGCTATCATTATTGGTGCTGTTGATTGCTTATCATGAAAACTGCAGTTGGGAGAATCGCTTTGAAATATGTTTGTATGTTAATATCGATCTGTGTGTGTGTGTGTGTGTGTGTGTGTGTGTGTGTGTGTACGTGTGTGTGTGTACACAGGGAATATATATATATATTCTCCCTGTGTACATTGGAATAACATGAAGGCTGTGCCAAGAGGTTCCTGTCTATATGTTAATGATTGAATATATGCACATTTTTCCTATTAAAGGTGGGTAGTCCTTAAATTGACTGTAGACCTAAAGAATTAAGTTAAAGAATTATAATTAAGTCTGATGGGTCTTTCTATTTTAAATATTTTTATTCGGACTAAGTTTGTTTTAAAAAAGAATTGACTGTTAAATAACTAAGAAGTTATCAAACTTTATGTAACTTACCAGAAAATGCTGCATTTAGTAAGTATGGCTATTATAAAGTGGTGGTTTTTTTTGAATACACATAACAATTTTAAATCAAAAATAATCTAGGTATTTGATTCTTGAGCAGTTATTTGGTATTCTAATCTTTCTCCTGCTATACTTAAAATGGTTTCCTGCAGAGGAAAAGCAGTTTTGCCATAAGACTTCACAGTGTATAGTATATTTATCATTAAGAATCTTTCTATTTAGCACTATAGGTTTTATATCAACAGGTTAGAAATAAATACTCATTATTTTATTTGATAGGATTTAAAAATACTGAAATAACAGGAGCTGGCACTCTGGTACATGCTTAATACAGAAACAGTGCCGATTGAAGACTCAGATTCATTGTTTAGCTAAAGTATTAGAGTGAATGAAGGGGGAAAAAGCAGAACAAAAATATTAAGCAGATTGGCAGTGTTTTTCCTCTGGCCTTCTTGTCAATCGAGAATAAACCTAAAGAAGTAGAAAAAAGAACGCTGGAAGTGATTTGACTGATTGATTCCTTTGATTTGATCAAAATGAAGTAATAGAAACATTTGATGCCAAATTAGTTCATGAGACATAGTGAACAACGTATGTTGTGGGAATCTGGCTGAGACCTGTGAGGCAAACTCTCACTAAAAAGGCACCAGCATTTATATGCCAGGATGTTTGTGAATAATGAATCATAAATATTGAGCATTGTAAACAGAGCGATATAGTTCAATAGAACTGTAAACAATAACCTTGGGTTACTATTAACTTGTAAAATGATCTTCAAATATAAAAGGAATTGAGAATGCAATAAGACAGTAGGACACACATTCAGGAGTCTTGAATAACCAATAACTCCTTAATAATTCATGTCAAACTACACTCATAATTTAAAGAGGTAAATCCATGTTTAAAGGATTATGGACTGGTATTCTGCAGCAAAAATGAATGGGCGAGTTCTCTGGTGTGATTGCATGCAGAGGTGAGGCTGAGAGTGGTTGGCACGAATGCAGTTGGGGCTTGTACTTGTCCAACTGGGGGCTTCACAGGAAAAAAAATCAGTGGGAGTGATTGACTGGAGCAACTTGCGACCTCCTGCTGGCTTCCCCATTGACTTTGCCTATGGGAACGGTAGCAGGGAAGATCTCAAAAGGTGATCATGTGACCACCATTGCCTAGAATTTCAAGATTTATAAATACTGCTAAAAATCTGCAAAGAATCCTTTCTGTTATGAAATATAACTATAATATTCCTGTCATCTCTAATTGAGAAAAATAGTAATTGGCAATATTTGAGATGCAAAGCATACGAGCAAAGGAACACATTTATCTTTGTAGTATATGCCACATCTATTTACAACAAGCACAGATGTGAAATTTGCCTCAATAATTAGATTTTTAATTGGTATATCATAAAACAGATCAATCAATTACTCTGTTTGACATAAGGAAATCTATACAGGCACAATTACATTGAATTAATGATTTTTTTCACAATCATTTTTTTCTGGCCTTTCCCCTTACCTTTAAGGTCTTTGCTCTATATCAAGTAAACTTGCATTTGTAATCTTGAAGAGGAAAGTGGAGGGTGGATGTGTTTGCTGGATAATACTTGTATTAAATTTATCTTAGTACATAATACTTGTATTAAATTTATCTTAGTACATTTTTCCCTGATATAATGGATATCCTCTACTAAGCTACTTCATATATAGGATAACTCTAGGATTTATTCCTTCTATTTCAGAATGTAGCATAGTGTTGAAATAGATGACACAGATGCTATGTATTTTGAGTTATTTAAATATTCACTAATGATTTATAGTGCATTATCATTTAATAACCAAGTACTCTCTTCTTATAGTTGCCGGACAAGTAATAGAAAAAGTTTGATCTGTAATGGACAGTCTTCAGCTATGCCTCGGCCCCATTCACCACTTTCTGCTCACGCAGGTAATACCGTTGATCTTTTTAAATCTGTTTTAGTATTTTCAAATTTTCCTGTTTGAAATTTTGCATAAATGTATAGCATGTGATACGTTTTAATGTAGAATTTAAAAATATGAAATACAGGTTTTAATATTCATTGCAATGAATTTGGCATATCTATTTGAATAATTCTTGCTTATAACCACAGCAAAAGTCATTGATAAAAACAGGAATGAAAAAATGTAAATATTATAATTAATGCATTATGCAACATTGTAAACTGATAATTGCATCACTAGTTGATTTCTTTATACAATTGAACAGCTGACATCAGTTACTCCTTTTAAAGTAAATTGGTTGCTATCATTGATCAGACACAGTACAAAGATAAAAACATCTGCAGAACTGACATAAAATAGATTTGGAACTGTAACTCAAGGCAAAACAATTGCAGTTAACATTAATTGTAGATGGCATAGGTTTACAGATAGGACTTTGCTGCATTCATTTTTGGTAGACACTAATAAACTAAAAGAAAATACAAATAAATGTTTGGTAAAAGGTTGGGTAAACCTAGGCCAATCATTCTCTCTTTGCTTGGCTCACTGTCATAGAGTTTGGGTGGCGGTAAAAAATAGGAGAAGGGTAGAGAATTAGGGCAATGGAATGTGTGGATGACCCTTGGGGTAGGAGGGAAAGGGATACTGCTTAGGAAACAATCAGACAAGAGAGGGAGGAGCCTGAAGTCGCTTTATTATTATAAGAAGATTAAAAAAATATTTCTAAAAATGTAATTAAAAGAGGTTTTCTAGAATAGAAGAAAGGTAAAAGTATGTATGCTACTTCTTAACGTTGTCCTAGCCACCTTAGTGAATATCTTTCAAGAACAGAATCTCAAAGTACCTTTCTGACTGTAAGGTAGAGGAAGAAGCGTTAAAATATGCCATTGTAAAGATCCTCTTCTGATTCAAGTTAATGATAATTAACTTAAAGTTATTAAATGTTTATGCCACATGATTCCCAATGACTTTAAAAACAGTTTTTAAATGTTTTTAACAACAAAAGAGACAACACAAAACCAGCACAAACAGAAGAAATCAAGAAAACAGACCTAGATGGAAACAAAGAAAGGAGGCAATCGATCATCCTTGCCAACAGTCTGGACAAAGAGCTACATTGGAAATGCCAGTAGGGTGGAGGCCATTCAAATATGGGGGGGGGGGGATGTAATCAGTAATGATTAAGTGGCACCTTACTCCAATGTTTTAAATAATCAATACTCCTTATCCTTTTCTTCCTTTGTGCTGAATTGGATTTACAGAATTCCATGAATTCATGAAGTTGGTTATTGTTTTAATATATAACTAATATCTTGAAGAGCTAAGATACCTGAATTGAATGAAAAGATGACTAATTAAGTATTTAAAAGGAGATAAAATGATTTAAACCAAATAGAAATTAAACCAATAATTGAAAATATGCACCCAAATCTGCGCCTTAATCAAAATGCATAGTAGGATACTTTGTAGCATGAGCTACAAATACATATACTAACTATACTAAAAATAATTGCCCTCTTTCTAGGGACCAGCATCTTCACATACCATATCTCCATCTTATTAGAAGCTTGGTCACAGCTTTTGCACATCAAAGTATAATTTTGTCATCAAACAAACTGATAATAATCCTAGAGATTCACATATTTTCCATAGATAGATATGTAGCTGAATAATTTTCCTCTGTAAATCAATGAAGAACTATAGTGTTTTTGATTGATTTGTTTGATCTCTTTATCTAATTTTAGGACTTGTGTGGAGAACAGATCATATTTTAGGACTTGTTTATAGAGAAATATTGAAAATTCTGAAGAGTTTACAAACTTTTAAACACTACTATGCATATTTCATTGAGAATCTCTGTAGTTCTGTAATATGAGAGCTCTTTTAAGAGAAGTCCAATATCTGCTATGAACCTATTCTGTCCTACTTCAGTGGCCATCATATTATCTTTAGGTGATGAATTCTACAGATCAATGATATGCTGTGATAAAGAGATAAATTATTGTTCTTAACAAAGTAAATGCTAATATCTAACTAATACATATGTAGTTTTCAATATCCATTTTCAATAAACTCACTGAATATTACAAAATCAAATTGAATTTATAGCTTGCCATAAAAATTATTTTCTTTTCTAGTGCAATCATATTTTCTTCTAGTGAAAAAAATATTTTGGTTAAACAAATTCCTGTAAGACACTAATACTATTTCTTTAATATTGAATGGCCTGAGCTGAAAATTTCATATGTGCACAAAACTTCATTCCAGACCTAGGAAAAGAGCCCATTCCTAGGAGCCAAATCAATTATTTAGCTGCTACCAATATAAGGAAATGAAAACACATACAGTACTTCATATTCCTGTTCAGGGGGATGGTTATATACATCTCCTTACATTTAAAAGCAGGTCAGTATGTAATAATAAAAAACAAATTTCCGGTATTTTACCAATAGCCCTCTGCATTTGTGTACCTCCAAATTTCTCCAGTCTCTGGTGGGGAATTACAGATTGAAGGATTTTCTTAAATCGGATGAGCTGCTGCTTCTACACGACTTTTTAGTGAAAGGTTTTCTTACTTGGAAACAAAAATATGTCTTCATATAAAAAGTTATTTTTATATTTAAATATTCTTACTTTCTAGCATAATTAAAATATTTGCAAGCAAATATTATTCCTTAAAAAGTTACTTTGCTGTTCAGATGTGTAACTATCAGGTCAAACCTTAAAACATATATTTTGAAAAATTACATGAATTATAAAATTCCTGATTACATAAAATAATACACAAGCTGCAATAGCAACTAAGTTTTTAGGATAAAAAAAAAAGATTTGAAGAATAGCTGTGCATGTGCAGCGATATTCCCCACATAATATATTATACATTATTATTTTAAATATTTGTGTATGTCTTTATGTGTTGCCTTTGAGTTAGTTTGGACTCCTGGAGAAGCAGCTGATAAGATATTTGTAAATGGTTTCTTCCTAAGAGTAAGAAAAATAATGCCTAAGTCAAAGCCGCCCACCTGGCTTGCACTTAAAGTGGGATCAGAACTCACAGGTTTTGCAGTTTTTACCCTGCTTCCTTATCTACTATACCAGACTGATTAACTCAGTGATGATTAGCTACTCTCATGTCAGTGTCTCTGTGAAAAACCTGTGTTAACAATGTATATAATATCTGATCGCATTGATTAGGTTTAAATAGTAGTCAACAGTAGTTGCAAACTCAGGGATGGGCTTCAAAAATTTTAGCAATTTCTGCCTGGTTGCTGGGTGGGTGTGGCCATGGTGGGTGCGGCCTAGTCAGTCTCCTGCACCATGGCAGGGGGAGCGCGTTTCCTCGAGCCTCTGGGAGAGAGAAAACGGCCTACCCGGGCTCCGGACATTCTCTGGAAACTGGAAACAGATCTGTTTCTATCCTTCTCAAACTTTCGGGAGGCCCGTTTTTCGCAGTCCCCAAGCCTCTGCACTTACCCTGCACTTACCTACATTCAAAATTGGCCACATGGGGACTCTTGGGAGGGGTGG
>JAOYMU010000192.1:104107931-104118707 GCA_025802295.1 Psammodynastes pulverulentus | reverse complement strand
CGGGCGGCCCGATACCATGTGATCCATGGACCGGTACTGGTCCGTGGCCCGGGGGTTAGGGAACACTGATTTAGATCATTCATTTATGGTTACTTCTCTAAATTTAAGGGTGTTTTGGGGGCCACATCCAAACGTTATGGTGTCAGACATTGTGATAAAACTGCCCTAATAGATCAAATCACTAGGGCTGCTTTCACATGATGTCAGTTTCTATAATTTCTTCTATAGCTTTCATTGTTAATTTGGACTAAGATGTTTATCTCTCTAGGTATTAATTTCCTATACCTTAGAAATCAAACAAATCATAAATGGTAAATATCAGTTAATACTTTATGCTAAACAGTAATTGTTCACTTACAAATGTATTGGTTTTCTTGAATGTTCAAGATTGCTGAGAGGATTGTGTTGAAATAATACCAGTATAGTTTATTTAATTCATTATATTTAGTCTTATCATATTAGTTTTTCTTTGTGTCCATGTTTAATATCAAGATATTTTAATGCCTCTTTAACAGGCCCAAGAACGATCAGAAAGTGGAGAACTGGCATTTATTAAGCAGCTTGTTCGAAAAATACTTATTGTCATTGCACGTCCTGCTCGTTTACTTGAATGTTTGGTAAGATTATGTTTGCTTTAGATAACTTTGACAGCTAGTGAAGTAAAAGTTCATGTATTGATTAAACTTAAATAGCGTTAAATATACACCTGTCCAATAAAATGAACAACTTCCTGTATTAATCATGATGAGGACTGTCCTTGGCTCTGGCTGAAAATAGGACGACTTTATTACATCTGATTTAATAGATATCTAACAAATGTTCAAAGCAAATACTGGATTTGCAGGGGCTTTAGGGTTTGCCAATTGTCGGTAATATCAGTAAGGAAGTGATGAATCTGCCAGCTTTGTCCTGATACATTGTTTAAAAATATGACAATACTTTGAGCCTTTGATTAAGACCCAGATACTGTCAGAAGCAGATAATATCTGGCTAATGTAGAGAAAAACCATATTACTTATGTCCTGTAATACATCAGGATATAACTTATAGCATTGAGGTCTAAATAGATCTATTACACATAAAATTTCAGCTAAGAAATATATTAAAAATTTGGCAAAGAAAAAATAGAGAATCATTAGAGAATGAATACATTATGCAATTTAACTTGAAATTACACATCTATTTTTTTAAAAATGATTGGATTGAATAAGTCTAAGGAAAAAAGAAATTTAGGATCTGGTGAATGTTAAAATAACACTTAATCAAATTCCATATAATTCACTATTATATTTTACACTTTAGAGTTTACAGGTAATTCTGTATGGGTAAATGACCTTGTAATGGGTCCTTTATGGTTCATAAACATTTCATTACCAAACTAAGTAACATCATCCATGCACGTTTGAAAGAAAACAACCATATCAGAGAGCACTGAGGACCCCACAGTTACTGTAGGCTGCATAAATATAGCATGCACAGGATAGATTCACTTACTAAGTTACTTTTCCATGCTGTCTGCAGCATGGTAGTTTCCGTATTCCTTTGAGCTATTCCAGTCTTCCTTTCAGTTTTATCCAGTAGACTTTTAATGTTCCTGTGCATGGGACTTGTGTATCCAGAATTGTAGAAGTTCCTTTTTTAAAAAAATTTAGGACTTTTTTGCGAGAAGTTTAATTCTAATTTTTCCTCCTCACTCTCCACTGCAGAACTTACGTATATGTAGCAGTGTTCATGTTTATAGGAATTGCTATACATACAATTGTTTTTATAAAGAATTAATCAAAAATAATAGCAACCATAAAACAGAAATGGTTCTTTTCCTGCAGCAAGAGGTAACTTAATATCTACTGGGGTAAGGGTGAAATCTGCAATTCATGTTTACTTCCTTTTCCATTAGGAGTTTGATCCAGAAGAATTTTACTATCTTTTGGAAGCTGCAGAAGGCCATGCAAAAGAGGGGCAAGGCATTAAAACTGACATCCCTCGATATATCATAAGTCAACTGGGTTTGAATAAGGATCCTTTGGAAGGTATGATAATGTAATAAACACAGTTGATGTTTTTTATTTTGCCCATTTTTGGGGTATTACCAATTTTATTAATCTTGTATGTTTTTAATACATCATGGGATTTTACTTCCAAAATAATAAAAGACCTTTGATAGACAAAGTAAGTTAAAAGATTAAACTTCTTTGTTCACCTTAGAAAATAATTGATGAGTTAGTCAGGGCTTAATATTAACTTTTTCAAAGAAGGCATATTGGGGCAAGATGTTTGACAATGTTGTCAAAGCTGGAATGAATGAAAATCTGGTCAGATTGTAGGCCATGATAATGAAGCATGATGTAAATCCAGAATTAGAGTAGAACACATCAAAACATTAATAGAAAATAATTTGGGCAATTTTTAATTATATTCATGTAAAAACCTGAAAGAATTTATTGGACAATTAATGAAGTAGAAGTACAAATTGAAAAACAAACAAAAACATCTGTCTCATAAAAATAAACTACAATAAAATTGAATATAGCACAAATGCACTTGATTGTGAGCATAATCTCTTAACTCAGAATCATGAATATTTGTCAAATTGAATGTTTATATTTTGACTTAATGCTTTATATTATTTGCCATTATGGAAGTAGGTATCCAGGACAATATAGTTTTATTTCTACGTAATGTTCAATTAATATTAACAATAGTTTGTTGAACAAGCAATAGTAAATTTATGGGTTTATAAATTATGCTAGGGCAAAACAAATTGCATTATCCAGGTTCATCTATAATGTTTGAACCATAATATCTTTATTTTATTTCTTCTTCCATCATAAACATTTAAAATCAATCAGAGCTTCATGTTGTTTTGAAATTAGAGAAGGTACAAATTCGTTTTGATTTTTACATTTCAACCACAATGTCTTTATTCGTACATTTTTAAAAGAAAATGTGTTATGTAAGTTTGAATGTCATGCAGCCTACTTATTCCACATTGTAGCATCACATTCTAATAAAGTATGTAAATTAAATATGGTAATCTACATATCTTAGAATAAACAGATTTGAATAAGACTTATTCTGAAATTAGTATATCGAATATTTCAGCTTCCATATTCAAGAAGGTATCATTGATCAATTATTTTTACGGGCTTTAGAAGGAGCCAAACAAGTACATCTCTAGGGAAATACAATTTTTCAGAGCAAAATGAAATTAGGTTTAACTGAATTATGGTCCTTAGTTGTTATAAATTGGCTATATACATATATGATAATTGATACAACAATTAAAATAGTAACAAGGGAGTATTCAGTTTCTCTCTAGGATCAATATAAATTTAGTACTGCTTTATTTGTTGTGCTGTATTATGGGAACTTGATAGTAGCCAAGCCTACAGCTGCTGATTTATGTTATGAAAGCACATTTTAAAGAAGGACATTGATTTTTTTTTCCAGTTACAATACATTTCTTTGCTTCCAATGAAATTTCCCAGTAATTGGACTTAAAATTGCATCCTTTACTTTTGTGTCCGTTAGGTATAGTTTCTTTTCAAATAAAATGATGCATGCAGCTTTCGCAGATAATGCTAGATAAAACTATTTTGTACACAAAGCAATAAATAGCAGATTCATCATTTATTGGAGTGTGGTCATTGTATTTCAGAAATGCTCCCCAGGTTGAAATTTTTCCCTGTGGCTTTTAGATTAAATCTTTACCTTTTTGAATTATGACTCTTTAGAAATGGTTTAAGTCAATAAAATAAAAAAGCAGATGTTTAATGGTATTTAGATGAGTTTAAAAAATGTCTTCAGGCGTTGCGAAATGTTTCCGTAGCTTTCAGCTTCAAAAGCTGACTTGGTTTTAGTCTATTATTACCTACTGTTTACAAATAATGTGTACTTCTCAGATAATGGTTATTTTTTTTTTATCAAAAGTAAGATACATAACTGAACCACTTTGATTTTCTATTTATGAATATAAATATGGGATTGACAAAACTGTCAAAGTGCATTACAATGGCTTGGTTTTTAGAAAATGAAAAACAAACCAAAAGCTGTTTCTCACAGCAGTTCTTTAATAAAGTTTCACATTTATATATTGATAGTAAAGCTAATCTCAAGTTTTATGTTTTTGTTCTAAGTGTCCTTCATCTTAAATGAAAACATGCTGGGTTTGATTTGAAAGAATACCCTCCAGGCATGTTTGACTTAGGTTGTGATTTATTATAAATTTGTAAGAAACTACATTTTGGATTATGAATGTTATATTTGCTATGATAAGATCTTTCTCTTTGTGCTTTCAGCTTCAAAGTCAAATAGTTGCATGTCAGTATTTGTAACTGTGCATATAGGTAGAACTCTGTTAATGATGGTAATTGGTACCAGAGTTTCCATCGCTAAACAATGTCATAAAGCACATCACACGACCGCATTGCTTAATAATGGCATTCCCCCATTGCCATTGTTCAGCAAGAATCAGAGGTCATTACGGGAGACCCAGGCAGCTCTCATACAGGACAGGTGGTGTACGGCATGCACACGCTGGGGCCAGTTGTGACTGCTGCTGGGTGGTGGAGGGCCTACAAGGCACAGTAGGGACCAGGACTAGCTTCTGTCAGGCAGTAAAGAGTGTGACTTACCAGAGTGACTTGCGACCTTCCCTGCCAGCTTCCCAATTGACTTTGCTTGTGGAAATCTGGCAGGGAAATTCACAAATGACAATCATGTGATGGTGGGACACTGCAGTTGTTCGGTGATCTTTTTGCCAATCACCATAATTCCTTGATCCCAGGGGTGCAGTGATGATTGTACATCTTTTTTCAGTGCCGTTGTAACTTTTGACTGGCTGCTGAACACACAAGTTGAGGAATACCTGTACACACCCACAAAATAAGCTTATTCATTTGTTTTTTTAAAGTTTATTTATTCCTGTGACTCAAATATTCATTGTAAGGGAAGCAATAATGCAATAACGAAGTTTGAAACACAGACATCATTTACATGGAGATTTTCATATAAATGTCTTTTTCTAGTCATGTGAATTATTGCATTACCTGAATAAATTGTGAGATTAGAATGAGGCATAGATCACTTCTGCTGGTAGATAACTTCTGGTGATCCCCAAGATCTGCTGACAGAGATCTGTTCTCACTGCTTTCCTGTCCAAAATATACCCTTGAGGAAGTGATAGAGATAGAATTAGTGTAGCAAAAAGGAAGCCATTTATGCAACATCCAGAAACACCCTTGCATTGCTGACAGATCTTGCTGATATCCAAACATAAATCCAAAAACCAAGTCTTTATTTCTTTTTTGAACTGCACCCATTCTAAAAGAATTCATTTAAGATGATGATGATTGATGATGATGATTGTTCAGTCGTGATCGACTCTTGGCAATTCTATGTGACCTGCATGTCCACATCTTTTGATCTTGCACTACTTTAAAGATATAGATAGGTTCTCTCTAATCATTTCTCCTTTCTGCTAACTTGCCATGATTGCATGTTATATCAGCATCTAGCCTGGCAGCATAGGATTAAGATAGATAGGTAGCTTCTATTGAAGAGATATGGAAAAAATTTAAAAAGTTTCAAATCTTTAGAATTACTGTAATCATGTTAATTATATCATAAATAAAAGAAAAAATAGTTCACACTTAAGATTGTATCTACTGTTTCTACCAATAGCTTCTGCAGAACAGAAACTACTGGTGGAAACGTACTCTGAGGTTACAATGGAAAATATGGGGAAGATAAACAAGAATATATCTTGTGTGACTATAATCTTGGAATTTCTGCGTTTGGCAAGAATGAAGTTCAAATCTATTATTTTCTTTAAAAGGAATATAAATATTTAGACATACTGTATCTTAACATTTTAAAATATTTTATTCCTTACATGTTTGTTGCAAGTGAATTCATGGAAATGTTCAGAAGGTCTCAAATATAGAGTAGCCATATAATCTGCCAATTATCCTGTTAAGCTCTATAATTCACTTATGTGTATTATTCTAAATATGGAAGATAAAATTCTTGCAAACCAACTAGTTATTCTTAATAGTAAACCGTAAAATCATTTTTTTTAACTTAAAAAAATCCCAACATCAATAATTTATGGAGCATCCTATAAATTTGTACGTTGTTTTAAATGCCAGTGCATCAGAATTCAAAAACCACACTGAGCAGAAATTCAACTAGGTGGCCTATAAATGTTAGTGATTTTGATTTTCAGTGACACAACAGTTCATTCAAAGCCTAATTTGTTTGTTTCTGTATTGGTGCATTTGAACATTATGGAACCTAACTTAACATTGATCTTAATTTAGTGGATGTTGATGTGAAAAGTTGATACCTCTTAAGAAGATCCCGAGTTAAGAATTTTCTTTCCATCTTAGAGACCAGGATATAGTGCATTACATAACATAAAACAATACTAATAAAACTTAACATATGTAAAATATATTCTTAAAATGATATTCTTTTTTCTGATAGAAATAGCTCAGCTAACTAACTATGACAGTGGAGCAGCAGCCACTCCAGAAACGGATGAACCAGTCAGTATAAATCTTTTGTTCTCTTATACTTTTACTATTAAATAAATAGTTTCTGCTTTGGCTGAATTCACCCAAAATGCAAATGATATTTTTAAGTTATGGGAACAATCATAACAAATTAGCTCACCCTTAATGATAAGCAACATATGTCATTGCTAAGTGAAAAACAAGCTATATTTTAGCTTAGTATTATTTGGAAAATAGCTGATTTTTATATTCTGCTGTCATACAAAAGTAAGTAAGGCAAGAATATGGATCTGAATCAGCACCTGTTTGTTCCTTAGACAACTGAAAAATTCTTGTCTTACTGTCCATGCAGTATGCCATTTTAACATGCACTGCAAGGTACAGACATAAAAACTCTAGCTCTGTAAGACAAAAAATAAATTTAGAATAAACATTAAGTATTAGATGTTAATGATGATACTGTATTTCTCATCTGAGATTGATTATAATTATTTTGTTACTCTTGATGATGTTAAATGCATTGTAAGTAATATTTAAAACACAGCATCCAAATAATTAAAATTTAATGGAAATCTAATTGATAAAATAATGGCTTCTAATATATTGCTGGGTGTTAACGGAAAAGACAGTATTTATTTTATGAATGGCAATACATCTGAAGATCTGCTAACTATAATGGATTGGTTAAATGTGCAGAGAACCTGTGGTGGTGCTTTTGATGAGAAGGGTAAAAGATGCTTCACAATACATGGCGTTTTCACATAGGCCTGCCAATAATCAAAGAAGCTAATTGTTTTTTTTAATTCCAACATCATTCCTTCATTAATTACAGCTCAATTTCAAGAAAAAGCACCATTTGACTTAAGCAGTTGCCAACAAGTGTTCATGCACACCTATGCATGCTTTGAAGTGTATCTGAAACTCTGTACAATCCTAGTGTTACTATCTGGTGTAACTAATTGTTGTCTATTTATTTTGAAGAATTCTAATGCATCACTTAAACTTAAGAGGAAGCCTCGTGAAAATGATTTTGAAACCATTAAGCTGATCAGCAATGGAGCATATGGGTGAGTAAAAATAAATAAAATTCTCTGGGTTTTGTTTGTCACAATTTTATGTACCTTGGTATACTTTTTTTAGTGTGCACAAAAATTGTATTTGTTTTGGAGGAATGCTAAAAATATTGCTGTGGAAAAAATGTCATAAGAAATGTACTGAAGCCTACATGCTATTTAAAATGAAATGTGTTTGTCATTTCTTGCTCATGAAAATAGATGACTCCAGGGAGAGGGAGAGGGAAAGGGAATAGGTGGCCACAGTGGCTTTATAGCATTCTTCAGTGATCCTGAAGAGAAAATCCCAGGTTGACAGAATGAAGTAATTGAGAGTGAGCTAGTGGCTGTGTGAAGCACTGAATAGTATGTGGCTGACATATAGTCATAAATCTGAAGGGGGTACTCTGCTTCATACTTCAGCTGTCATGGAAGTATAAGAGAAATGAGAAAGAAGCTCGGTGGGAATAGAGCATGGGAAAGACAGGAATTTGCTGGTAGAGTTCAGAAGTCAGAGAGTAGGAATTGGGAGAAATGAAGAGACACCTTGTTTTAAGGGATTGGTTGAGAATGAAAACATTTCTGGAATAGGAACCGACAGCAAAAATGTCAGTTGTTTGATTGTGGTGGCAAAGAAATATGTTTTATGTTTCAATAAGGAAAAATAAGTACATCCTGAGAGCTTCTGATTAATCTCTTCCCATGCTTTTCCATCAGGCCCTAGTGTGCATAGAAACATTACAAAAACAACAACCAATGTTAGCACCTAAGCTATATTTGTCAGGCACCAAGCTCTAAGAAAGATGTGGACTTACTTCTGCGTAATTCTCTTTATTGTTGCTCACCTATAAACAGAAATCTTGTCAAACTAAAGCAACTATTTACATCAATGAGATATACTCTGGGAATCGCTAGGGAGGAGTCTCCTTAACTCTTTTTCTCCTGACCAAAACCTTCCATGCTTTGTTGCCTCTTTGTAGCCGCTTCCTCCTAGGAATCCAAACTACCCTTCACCACAATTTGCAGAATGACACTCTTCTATCACTTCCGGCAGATGTCAAAATTGCGACCCCTAAGAAGCACTTTGATTATGACATTTAAATTTCTACTTTCTAGCTTTCAGTGTTGCCAGCAACTGCAATGCTTTGCTCAGTCACATAGAATCAGTCACCTTATATCTTCCCCCTGTAACATTGATTTGGCACTTTCTGTTCCTTCAGCTTGATAAACTGATCCTTCCCTCCTAGCTTTGACCTTGTTTTTGCTTTAACAAGATTTGATTAACATAGGCTTATAAGCAGTTTATTGCTGCCTCTGCTACAGAACTCCACGTTCCAAGGATCAGCAAGCCAAAGAGTGTGAAAATGTATGGATGGGATTCTGCGGGTGTGACTTGCAGTGCTTTTGTCATGTTGTATATTACTTGCATGAAAAGAACCTGGCATTGTCTTTACTGCAAATGGTGTTTTTAGCACCATTGATGAAAAAGTTAACTGGTGGAAATAAGTAATGGCCATTGTCCCTCCTGTGACAAAGAATGGGGGTTTATCAGATCCAATAAAAGAGACTTTAAGAATTGACACAGCAAGCAACTCTTTGTAAGGAAGGGAGTCAAAGGGACAAGCAGTCAAAGAGTTGCAATTAGAAACAAGCTACATAGAAACTATTTGGCACTGCTGGAACTCAGAAACAGCTATCAAGACTTCACAGAAGAATCAAGCTGGGCATTTTTAGAGGAAAGAATGAAGACAGCAGAACAGAAGAAAGGATGTTGGATCCCAAAAGGACAGAGGAGATGCAGCTGTATCCTGACAGAAGATGAAACAGTCATGGTGGTAAATAACACTACAAGGAATGAAAATAAATGTTTGTCAGCTTGACAATTGGCTTATAAAGTGTGCTGCCTGCCCAAAGCAAGGATTAGTGACTGAATAAACTTTGAGTCATACTAAATACATAATAATAAGTTATCCTTTCTGAAGGAATATTTCAGAGGACTGTGAATATTTATGAAGGAAGCACAAAACTGGCGACTTAGGTGGTGGTGTCATTCGTCCTCCTATTCTTTGCAAGAGAAGTCTTAAACGATGTCACTCACTCTGCTTTAGTCAGAACCCATTTAGAATACTATGTTCAGTTTTGGGCACCACCATCTAAAGAGGACATTGAAAAACTAAAATGGGTTCAGAGATAGGCTACCAAGATGGTGAAGAGATATAGAGAGAGAGTGAAAGGAACTTAGTAAAGATAGCCCTCGATTTACAACTCCACTTGGGACCAGAACTTCCATCACTAAGCAGTGTGAGTCATCATGTGACCATGCCCAATTTATAACCTTTTTGCTGTAGTCATTAAGTGAATCACATGGCCAGCTTCTCCCTTGAGTTTCCTTGTTGGAAGCCTGCTGGGAGGGTGACAAATGGTGATCACATGACCCTGGGACTCTGCTACCTCATACAAATATGCTTTGATTTCAGTGATTGTATGAGACAAAATACAATTTGAATTCTTGATATAATAATGCAATTATAATTTGATTGATATAATGGAGATCAATGGGACTTAATACTTTGACTGAAGTACAGGATATAATTTGTTCATAAACACTTGTTCAAAGACCATTTAGTACTGTATATTAACATGTATTCATTTGCTCAGAAATCTAAATGAATGAACCTGGTAATACTATATATAGTATCTAAGTTAAAGTAGATGGAAAAACAAATAAAATCAGTATAATAGCTTTTATTACATGGCCAATCTAAGAAGATAATGATTCCCAAAAGTAAACTGGAGTTTTTTTTCAAACAGACATGAAGTAGTCAGATGAAGAACTTACATTTCCCCCACGCCTTTTGGGAGAGAAACTCTGCCAATCATCATTCTTTAAGGAATGTCTATCTTGTCTTACAGAGGATGGGGAAAGGCACAATACATCAGATATTCCTGACAGAATATAACTGATAGAGAAAAATTAATTTAGGAAGTTGAAGCAGCATTAAAATTAGATAGAAGTGACAATGTAAATGCTGGATTGAGAATACTCAAATGTGCATTTTGTAGCTCAGAAACATGAATTTTAATAAACTCAGAGCAATGATAAATATGGTTGCCTGATAGGAAAGCCCTAATAGAAGAATGGATTTGAAATATATGATTGTTTTCCTCCAACAAAGAAAATGGTATTGAGGGGCATAAGATGTAGTCCT
>JAOYMU010000192.1:104080449-104092005 GCA_025802295.1 Psammodynastes pulverulentus | reverse complement strand
GAGGAAAGCCTCTGTAGCCTCAAACGGGCCCATTTTCAGCCTGCCGAGGCTACAGACGCTTCCCTCGAGCATCCGGGAGGGCGACAACAGACTCGAACCGGCCGAAAAATCAGCTGGGAGACGCGCGCATGCGCAGTGCAGGTAACTTTGGTGACGGCTCGCGTGCCGGCACAAATGGCTTTGCGTTGCACCAGTGACACGCGTGCCATAGGTTTGCCATCACTGACATAGTGTATTAACATACGTATATGAAACTGAATATACTCCTAAACAGAGGACCATTTTTTTCCCCAGATATTTTTGGGGTGTCGCCTTTGGGAAGTCCAATGTCCCCCCATTCCTTATCTTCAGATCCTTCATCTTCCAGAGATTCTTCTCCAAGCCGTGACTCATCAACTGCTCCTGCAAGTCCCCACCAGCCTATTATAATCCATACTTCAGGCAAAAAGTATGGATTCACTATCCGAGCAATCCGAGTATATGTGGGCGATAGCGACATCTACACAGTTCATCACATTATCTGGGTAAAATTTACAATCTCTTGTACCTGATTAATTTATTTGTTGGTTATGCTTAAATGAAACACATAATTTAGTGTATAATAAATGGAAAAGTATTATAACTTACTATAATACGTAATCCAGCTGTGCTCAATAATTTTGGTTTCGGATCCTCTTTACATTCTTAAAAATGATTGAGGACCCCAGATATCTATCAATATTTATTATATTAGAAATTAAAACTGAGAAACTTTAAAATATTTAAAATATTCATAGATGCCCTGGAAGGCTTTGGGGGAAACCCAGAATTCTCCAGACAACACTTTGAGAGCCACCGATTTAGTCTGAATTGGAAATACAACTAAAGTGCCTGTAACCCAAAGTAGCCCTAACCATTTAAAACAGAATATTTGAATGTAAAGGAGGAAAATGTATAGAGATTCTTACCTTGTTTAGGCTTATAAAATGAAAAAAAAGATTCAGAATAACATATCTTAATGTATAGACCCTAGCAGGTGTTTATTTACTAATATTTAAGCTGATCACATTTATTATTAGGGTACCAGAATTTCTGTGGGCCAATTCCAAGTTTGGGTCTAATCTTTCAGTCAATGTCCCCTTTTCGTTTTGTCTGCGTCAAAAGAAAAATTCAAAAGAAAAATTCAGGAACAAAGTTTAGTTTTGTAATAACTCGACTTATCAATTCAGCCAAAAATGTAAATGGCATTAAAATTAGTATTTGTTCTAGAACAGGGATGTCAAACTCAAGGCCCAGGGGTCAGATCTGGCCTGTGGGTGCTTAGATCTGGCCTGCAGGGCTGCCCTGGAAACAGCGAAAGACCAGCTTGCAGTGCCTCTGCCAGCGAAAATGGAGCTTGGGAGGGCTGCATGTGGCCCTCGCGAGCTCCGTTTTCTCTGGCAAAGTGTTGCAGGATGCTATCCCAGCCGAAAACAGAGCTTGCAAGGGCTGCATGTGCCCCCCCAGCTCCGTTTTCTCTGGCAATGTTGCAGGACGCTATCACAGCTAAAAACGGAGCTCAGGAGCCCATGTTCAGTGGCAGAGCATGAGGGCCACCACAGGCATCCCCTGACACGAGTGACACCATGCTGCTCACGGCCACCCTGGCCATGCTTAACCAGGCCCTCCGAGATCAAATGCAACCTTGATGCAGCCCTCAATGAAATTGAGTTTGAGACTCCTGTTCTAGAAAAACAATGTCTTGTAATTTCTTGCTATGGCATTATTTAATTAACAAAAGGAGTTGAATCATTCCCCTTATCTGAATCCAATACTAATTGGGGGAGGGAATCTGAAGTCCAGGGCCTTGTGCTGCTGCCTTTTCTGGTCAATTCAGCTATGACTTATTTTCCCTCTTCCTCTCAACTATCCACTTTTTCATCACATATTGGTTCAATTGATTCCAGTTTTCATTCATATTTTATATATGACCAAACTACCTCCTCATTCTTCCTTAATACAGATAATCTTCATTTAGCGATTGTGTCATTTAGCAATTGTAACAGTGATGAAAAAGTCATTTTTTTAAATGAGCCTTTCATTTATAACCTTCACAGATTTGTAAAGCAAAGGGAGTAAGATTATAGAGACAATTGCAGTTTCACTTACCAACCACTTCACTTAATGATAAAGTTGCCAGTCTCAATTATGATCCCTAAATGAGGACTATCTGTAATGGCCACTCATTTTTGTATTCAATCCACATTAATTCCTCACCTATCTGTTCTTAACCAGACCTTTTCTTGTTTTATCCCACACATTTCTTTTTAAACCCGTTCCCTGTGCATTCACATTTTACATTTCTTCATTTGTATATAACAAAGCAGACAGAAGCATCTGGTTTTGCATAGCCATTGTTCTTTCCTTTTGCAAACACTCCTCATCACACACCATACACTACTGTATCAGAATGTTTGTGTCATAAAACTTCTTTATCCATTTTTCCATCTTCAGTAACTATTCTATCAAAGAACAGACATTCATCTATTTGCTATAGATTTTCATCATTTATATATAATTTGCAGTTGTTCACTCCATTTTCCCTACCAAACATAACTTCCTGGGTCTTTGATACATTAATTTTTAGATGCATACTCTTGCATCATGCAGTATATCTCACATTTGCTGCAAATCTTTCCGGTTCTCAGCCAACAACATGGCATCATCTCCATCAAAAGGTACTCATGCATATCTCTCCAATCAACATTTCTCTAATTTCTGCACCAACATTCCTTTATCTGTAAATACATTAAATAACCAAGCTGTAATGAGATAGCCTTGTCTTGAAAAATGCAACAGTAATTTTAAATGAAAAAACAACTCCCCACCACCAATAGGAAATCTTGGATTTGCATACACTTATAAAATGACTTTGTCTACTTTACAACATTCAATTGTGCTGTCACCAACCCAGACTGATTAGTGCTGCCCTTGGTTTTCCTTCTCATGATAGATCAGAATGTGATGATTTGGAATGTAGAAATTTTAAAATGAAAACTGTGGCACTTAACAGGCAGAAATTTTAACATTAACAATCTTTAACGTGCTGTGATATTAAAGAGCAGAACTGTTTATATTATGAAGGTGATGGAATAAGTTTTTGTGACTGACTCTATACCATTGCCATGCAACAAAGTAATCCATTTTTTTTTTTATAAATCCTGAAGCTGCTGTATTATACTTCTAGGATAAATATACTTAAGCTTATGCATTTTCTTTTTTTTTCTAGAACATTGAAGAGGGAAGCCCAGCCTATCATGCTGGGTTGAAGGCTGGTGATCTCATTACACATATTAATGGAGAACCAGTGCATGGCCTTGTTCACACTGAAGTCATAGAACTGTTATTAAAGGTATAGTAATCTGACAAAAATCTGTTCCTCTTGCTTGTATGTTCTATCATTCATTCCTTTTTTTTCCAATCAGTGAATTTACTATAGGTTACTCGTTTTGTTATTTAAGCATATATACAGTATATATAAAAATAATCATTCAACACGCACTAACCAATTATACAGCAATAATATATATTGCTTCATCAACTCAGTGGACAACTTACTTCCACTAGGATATTTACACATTTCTAATTGTGAAGTAGGACTTTATAGCTGGCAATTAATGCATTGAAGACAACTATTAATTAATCTGTGTTATATAACATATTCTTATATTTTGCAAATAATTTAGTAAGTTGGAATATTAATGAATTAATGAATTTACAAAACTTCAGCAAATTATAAAGGGGCTTGGAATGTAATAGTACATATAAATTAAAGGTAGGGTTTTTTTAGTGTTTTGCTCAATTAGCAAATCAATCATTAACCCAGCCTGCACAGGACCATGAGGCTACCCCGCCCACATCACCCCACCTATCCGCTGGCCCACACCCACCTTCTGGAGGCTTCGGGAAGTCAAAAACGGGACCGCTAAATTGGCCACACCCACCCATTCATATGACCACTTAGCCACACTCACGTAGTCACCTAACCATGCCCACCCAGCCGGTCCGGCCCCCCAACAATTTGAGGGACTGTGAATTGGCCACCTGTTTAAAAAGTTTGAGGACCCCTGCAATAGAGTTCACAAGGCAAGAAAAATCCAGAGTTTCCAAATCACGATCCAAGTCAAGGCATGATGTCAATCCAAAGTGAGGCATGTCTCAAATAAGATTAGATTTCATATGACCCAGTATTCTTGTTCATATGACACACTATACTCCATGATCCAGTTAGTTAAGCGAGTCATCTGAACATGGCTGTTGTGTTTGTGTCCCCCCCAAATTTTGATGCAGTAAGCTTTGGAAGTGTCATAGGGGTTAGAGATTACAGTCTGCTTCAGAAAAGTCCTGGTTTGATTTAGACTGCATGGGCCCCTTCACCCATTTCATTTCCTTTCAATTTGGTTTTTGTTTAAATTGGGTATGTTCGTTTATATTTATCTCTTTTTTTAAGAGATCTATAAATAATTAAAAGCCTTCCTTAATTTGTCCAGAACGCCTGGTAGTGATTCTGAATCATTTGCATTTGGTAAATCAAGTGTAAAATGGTTAATAAAATCACTTACATGTCATAAAAAACAGAGGCCTCAGATGTTCCTCTAAGAGATAGAGGAGGCATGGGTGGGAGAATGGGTGGTGATGCACTCCCAAGTTAATGAGGAGAAAAATGGCAGAAATGTAATGATATAAAATAAAACACTCCTTGCAATTAGCTATCCTCTTGAACTGTGTAATTATATTTCCATTTTTTCTGCTAACACCTGATAATAGTAATGATATACTAAAGGAAGCCTCCAGCAGTTGGTCTTTTCAAGTGAACTCAGGTCTCCTTCATATTACTGTCAAGCATGTACGAGGCATACTGTTGCTTTTATACTTTTTAGAGAGACTAAAATTATAAAGCAAAAACTTTTTTTATTTAAAAAAAAGATAATTATATTTATCTGAAAAACTGTCTTTCACAATTCTATCACCATGTATAATTTGTCAGCTTCAATCCAGCAACTGATGGAACAAAATGGGCTTTCAGAGTATATCATTAAGACCATGTTTTTTCTCACAAGGTTTAGGTACCACTTTTAATTGTTTTTCTTACAATAGAGGAAAATGTCATATCTTCTTATTATCGTGTATTCCGTATTGCCAAAAGTGTATGAATTCAAATCATTTGAGGAAGGGTTTTTAAAAAAATTTAGTTTTCTTTTTGTAAATTGAAATGAAAGGCACAATGAAAGAGTTTTAGGAAATGGATTTTTATAAAGTCATTTAAAAATAGTGATCACGTTGCAATCATTATAAGTGCAAGCCGGTTGGCAATCGCCCAGATTATTGTCAAGTGGCTACAGGGGCATTCTAAATTAACATCACTTGTAATATAAAACATAAGGAATGCTAAAAGCAAGAAAAATACTGCTTATAGTAAAAATCTTATTTATAATGACTTTGCTCACCAAAAACTAAGTTTTGGTAATGAGAGTGATACAGACAATCCTATATCTATATAGATATAGAAAACAAGATTTCTCAAACCTTTTCAGGCTATAGATATATTATTAAAGAAAAATCCAGGAATACTTTGGTCAAGACACAAAACGAGTAGTGATGATAAAAATCAGCCAAGTTCAAGTGAACATCTTCTCCCCTTAATATCTCAGTAGTATATCAACCTCTAGGGTTTTGTGATGGAACACACCAACGTAATAGATTTTTTTCCCTTCTGGTTCACATATTAGACCCATAATACTGATTATTTTGTTTCTTTTTTAATAAAGACTTTATAGTGGTACCATATTGTCTGATCCTGTTTTCTTATTTGGCAGAGTGGCAATAAAGTGTCAATTACTACTACCCCGTTTGAAAATACCTCAATAAAAACAGGACCAGCTAGAAAGAATAGCTATAGAGGCCGAATGGTTAGACGGAGTAAGAAAACAAAAAAGAAGGAGAGTTTGGAAAGGTGAGTTGTGATTCCTTAATGAAGAGTAAATTTGTAACATTTGTGTAGCATGAACTTCTTTTTATGTTAAATGTATCTTTTAAAATAGTATTTTCATTCAAGATTTCCAATTTTTCTTAATCTTACTAGTGTTAAATATTGGCTCAAAGGCTATTGATTCATTACTCATGTTTTACAAGATGTCTTAAAATCTCCAAAGGTTTCATCATATGTCTCATTAGGGTATTAGAACCATAGCATTTTATTAGAATAATTTAAGATTGGGCTTTTTATAATGATTAACTTGCTAGAAAGTTGCTGAGGTTGTAAGCCTTACTTTCTGTATTTACATAAATAATATGAGGGGAAGTGGGATTCTTCTTTTTTTGTTTTATAGCAGATCTTTTTTTCAAGAGTTTTTTTAGAAACTAAGATTTTGGTTAGTTAGGATTTCTTTAAAAGTGTTTAGCATATGGCCTTTAAATGCTATTATTATTGCTATTTGTAAACTGCACAGAATCACTTAGGTGAGGTGGACAATGGATGGATGGATGGATGATAGAATAGAATAGAATAGAATAGAATAGAATAGAATAGAATAGAATAGAATAGAATAGAATAGAATAGAATAGAATAACAGAGCTGGATGGGACCTTGGAGGTCTTCTAGTCCAACCCCTGCTCAGGCAGGGAATCCTATACCATTTCAGACAAACCGCTGTCCAATCTCATGTTAAAAACCTCCACTCTTGGATCACCCACAAGTTCTGGAGGCAGCCCATTCCACTGATGAATTGTTCCAATCATCAGAACATTTCTCCTTAGTTCTCTGTTGCTTCTCTTGATTAGTTTTCTTCCATTGTTTCTTGTCCAGCCTTTGGGTGCTTTGAAGAATAGCTTGACTTCCTCTTCTTTGGGGCAACCCCTGAGATATTGTGACACTTCAAAGACCTAATTCATGGACTTTGACTAGATATTTGGAAGTCCATGGGAGATGGAGGAGGACTTGCTGATTCCCCTGTGAACGCTTCGTGGAAGCGGAAACATCCGTTATTTGCCGGCTTTGGGATCCACGTTATAATTATAATCTAACTTAAAAATTTCTCCGTTTTTATTACATCCAAGTGCTATTCCAATCTTACGGGGTGGCCTCTGTTGTCCCAAACACCAGTGGCCCAACTATGACTCTCAAAGCCTTGATGATGTTGATTTGTCTTCTAGCTTATCGAAACGCCGCTGAGGTCGTTCAGTACGGAGTCAAGAACAACACCACTTTCCTAGAGTGTATGCCGAAATCTCCCCAAGCGTCTATTAAATGGCTTTTCCAAAAGGACAATGACCGAAGGAAAGAGGTGAGTGACCTTATTGAATGAGAGACAATGTGTGATCAGCAGGACTGGGTCAACAGATCAAAAAGCTGTGGTTGGGTTTTTTTTAAGATGCACAATACAATGGAGCCAGGGGTAGGATTGGAATAACTTAACAACCGGCTTTCTGGCTGGGTAGGTGTGGCTGGTTGGTCACATGACTGGGTGGGTGACATCACGCATCACACCCAGCCCCACCTTCCGGCCACTCACCTCAAAGGAAGAGATAGGATTTCGTCAGGCTGGCCCTGCCCTGCCTGTTTTTTGGCCTATGTTTTTATCATTTTTGTGCCGTTTTCAGGCCACATTTCAGGCCATTTTCAGGCCCAAAATAGCCTGAAAAAACGGCCTGGTTTTTTGGCCTGTTTTTGGTCCATTTTTCAAGCCAAAAATGGTCTGGAAAACAGGCCAAAAAATGAGCGGGTTGGGGCCAGTCAGTAGTGGGATTTGCCAGGTCGACAAACTGGGCAGAATCTTAACTACCAGTTCGCCCAAGCCAGTATGAACCGGCATCAACCTACCTCTGAACAGAGCATTCCTTAACTCGCCAAGAATGCTCACAATCAGGATACCACAATTAAAATTCTTTTAACTGCTTCAAAGTGTATGAGTGAAATAAGAATATAATCGGATGGAATGAAGGATCGGTCATAATCAGTGGTGGGATTTAACAGGTTTGCACTTATTCGAGAGAACCAGTTGTTAACTTTCTAAGCAGTTGGGAGAACTGGTTGTTGGAAGAAATCTCCTTTGGTTTTTTCCCACTTTGCAGGGCTAATCCTGTAAGGAAGGCAGGAAGGAAACCTTCTGCGGTTGTTTCTAGCCTAATCTTGATTGCCCTGCTTACAGAACAGCTAAAGGTTCTTGGCAGGACGCCCAGACTGATTATCTCCTGAGCTCCACCTAGTCACAGGATCACCCAGCCATGACTACCTGCCTGGTCATTAGGGCAGAGAACCCATTGTTCAATTATTTGAACAACTTTGCAAAAACTTTGTGGCTCTTTGAATGTTTAAGGTTGCTGACCCCTGTCTTAGATGAATAATTAACAGTTGAACGACAAATTCAATACTTCCTCAAACTGTATCGTAGAAGGGCCGTCAGTGCAGGAAAACCGAAACAAAAGAAATTGTAGCATTTTCTACAATAGCAATGTTGGGTGAAGAAAACCAAATGATTGGTTAATAATGCATTTATTAGTTTGACGAATTAAATGATGCACTAATCATGTATTTATTTACTTGGGGCAATTGTTAATAAATCATAGGATTCAATAGCAAGATATATTAACCGAATGGCGTATGAATAATAATAAAAAATAACATGTTTGACACAAGTTTCTTAAACTTTTAAATATTGTATATATATATTTTGGACTGTCCCTAGGTGAAACTCAGTGAACGAATCCTAGCAACTCAACAAGGGCTTCTAATCCGCGAGGTGCAGGAAGCCGACCGTGGAACGTACCACTGCATTGCCACGGAAAATGGCTTCAAGCAAACCCTAGCCAAGGTGAACTTCAAGGTTTTGGATTCCGACACCGTGGCCTTCTTGACGGACAAGTGGTCTCCGTGGACCTGGGCCAGTTCGCTCCATGCGTTGCAGTTCCACCCCAAGGACCTGGCTGGAACTTTCAGCCACTCTGAACTTCAGATGATTAATCAATATTGCAAAGACACACGACAACTGGGTCAACAGGCAGATGGTTCCTCCAGGATCAGAGGGGACTACAGCAAACTAAAGGCTCTTCTCAACAGTCGGAAAAGCAGGAACCGTAGGAACCAATGGCCCGGATCGTAAAAGCTCTATCCCCATAAACTTCTTCTTCATCACCACTGCCATCTTGTACCCTCGCTCAAGGAATTCGTTTGTTTGTTTGTTTTAATAATCCGGTGGTTTTTCTTTCCCTGCTGAGATTGGAGCAAAACAGTGACCAAGCCCGCTCGACGAACGTTCAGGACACTCAAAACTCTCTTAAGATGAAATCAGACAACGGAGACCGAGTCCGGTTGAGATGTCCATCGTGAAGTCGCCAATTGATCCCTCCTTGCTTTCGCGCTCTAAGCCTTCCAAGAGGATGTCGTGCTGCGTTTCGTGGTCGTCTTTGTTGTCCTATTGACGAAGCCCTGAACGTCCATCTTGGAATCATGGAAGGTTGGAAGGAAAGAGTGGGTTAGGACAAAGAAAGAGGGACTCG
Source organism: Psammodynastes pulverulentus (assembly GCA_025802295.1). Classification (NCBI taxonomy): domain Eukaryota; kingdom Metazoa; phylum Chordata; class Lepidosauria; order Squamata; family Psammodynastidae; genus Psammodynastes; species Psammodynastes pulverulentus. The sequence continues at coordinate 104,082,492 of JAOYMU010000192.1, read as the reverse complement.
GAGTGGTCTCCACCTACATATACAGTTTTGTGTGTGTCTATGTGTGATTTTTCTGTTTACGGTACATTGCGTTGACAAACGAGCTCTTGTGGACGCCCAACTTCAATTCCAAAGTCAATTTCCCGTATTGATGTCGCAGAAGGACCGTGCTGATTAGGGGATTATGGGGTTGTGAGTACATCACAGTTAAAGGAGCCTGGAGAAGGCTAATCTCACCACTATTGTGACATTGTACCATGTTCGGTTAGATGAGATCAAAACATATTCCACGTCCTTTGCATATTTGTATAAAATGGAATCAAAAAAATAATGCATGCACATAGTCCAAAACTACAGTAGTCCTTGATTTACAACAGTTCATGTAGTGACCATTCAAAGTTACAACGGCCCTGAAAAAAGTGACTTACGACAGTTTTTTTTCACAGTTACGACCTTTGTAGCATTCTTACAATCATTTGATCAAAATTCAGATACGTGGCCACTGGTTCCTATTTATGACCGTTGTTGTGTTCCAAGGTCATGTGATCATTTTTGGTGACCTTCTGACAAGCAAAGTCAAAGGGGGGGAAAAACACAGATTCACTTAACAACCGGGTTGCTATCTTGTCAACTGCAGTGAATCACTTAACAACAGTGGCACGAAAAAGCCGTAAAACAGGGCAAAGCTCACTTAACAAATGACTCACTTAACGGCATCAATTTTGGGCTCCCATTGCAGTCGTAAGTCAAGGACTACCTGTATTAAACCCCGGGGATCAAGTGCAGGAGGAAAGTAGCCCGAGGATAAATATTTGCTGGAAGTTACAATAATTTATTTTATGAAACATCTCGCCTGTAATATCATAGCACACACACAGGAGCCACAAAACATAGAGTTAATTATCTGTTGATAGATTGACAGCAGGGATTTGATCTCATTAGGAATTTGAAAATGTCTTAAACTGAACCTGAAAAAAAGTTCATGAAAGTCCCACTTGCAACCCCCATGAAATACACAGTGTAGTTTACGTACTGTAAGGGTGGGAAAGCTATCCATACAGTACAGAGATATATATGCAAACAAATACAGATGGCTATACGCAGTGGTGGGCTTCAAATAATTTAACTGGTTTCTGCCCGGTTGCTGGGTGGGTGTGGCCATGGCGGGCATGGCCTAGTTGGCCTCCTGCACCATCCTGGGAGCGAAAACGGGCTGTGGAGGGCACATTTTTTACGTCCTGGACTCCGGAGGCTCTCTGGAGACCGGAAATAGACCCTCCACGAGCCTCTGAGAGGCCTGTTTTCCAACTTTCCAGGGTTCACGCAGCCCCTGCACTTACCTGGGATCCAAAATGGGCCATGTGGGGACTCCTGGGAGAGGCAGGACGGTGGCATGGGGTCAACTGGTCATCAGAACTACCCGTTTGCCGAACCGGATGAAAAATTAACACCCGGTTCTCCCAAACCAGCGCGAACCGACTGAAGCCCACCTCTGGCTATATGCCATTGTATTGATAGCATTGGCTGACATCTTCTTGTATAGTGTTATAATCCATTCATGACCTATGTTCATAAAGCATGAATAAAACATAGACCTGTATCTTCAGTGGTACCAACCAGGAAGTCTTCTCCATTCCCTTCGTTTCCACTTTTTTTGCACTGAGAAGGGAGGTCAAAAAGGAATATTCATCTCAATACGTTTTGGAATCTTCTGCTTATTCAGGAATTGTCATGGTAGATCCCAAGCCAAGTGTCCAATTTTCCATGCTCCACGGGAGATGGTCAAGAGTGAAGTTCAAAGGGGAAAAAAAAACACATGGAAGAGCAGCTGGCACTTATATCACACCCGTTCCAGGCATGAAATGTGAAATTTTTCCCAAGAGGCTCCGTGGGTTCTGTGGGCATGTCTTGGTGTTCATGTGACTGGGTGGGTGTGTCTTGATGGGCGTGTCTTGGTCATGTGACTGGATGGGTGGGCGTGGCATGGGAAGGATACTGTAAAATCTCCATTCCCTCCCCACTTCTGGGGGCAGGTTATCACCGGTTCTCCGAACTACTCAAAAT
>JAOYMU010000192.1:103953271-103966149 GCA_025802295.1 Psammodynastes pulverulentus | reverse complement strand
GCACCTTTTCCGAGTCCGCGTCACGTGACGCGTCTCGACCAATCGCGCGCTATCACTTCTGGGTTTTTTTAGCGCGCAACGGGGGGAGCGTTCCGGCACCTTTTGGCGCCGAAGAAAAGCCCTGTATAAAACAAAAACATTATAAACAATAATATGAGTATGTAAGATATGGGAATAGTCCTTATATGATTCTCTGATTGTTGGTAGAATCAAATCCTGACAAATTCTATCTGCTATTTTCACAAAATAGCAATTTATGCAGGGCGTAATGAATGGTCCTAGAGTTGACCTTTCTGAGTTGGCAACCTTCAGAGTACTGGAGAAATAAGAATATTTAATATGTTTTTATAAAATACTAAAGTAGAGCATGATTGGTATTTTCAGCATGCCCAGATTCATAAGACCATTAATGTTCCAAAAAGATTTGAAGATTTGCCCTTTGAATCACCCAACTGAAAAATACAACAACAAAAAATGCAACATTAAGCCTGTGTTTCAAACTTTCAGTTGTGTAAAATATGCATCAGGTGATATTATATGTCATAGAATAACAGAGTTGGAAGGGACAATGGAGGTCATCTAATCCAATCCCCTGCTCCAGCAGGAGTGTCTATTCCAAATATGTCTATCATTGTCAACAAAAGAAAGATTTGGCATGAGTTAAATTAGCCACTTTATGGCCAACATTTGCTGCTTATGAATAGAAGTAGCCTAACATTATCTCTAAGCCAATGAGGAGGGGGAGAGAGAAAGATGTATAGATATTAAACCCAACATCAGTGATGTCCTCCATACACACTGGAATTCATCCTCTTAAGTTAAAAAAAAACTAGACTTGAAGGAAAAAGCTGAACATACAGTACAGTCCATTAAAAGCTAATGGTGGAATTTCCCTGGATGGCCCCCAAATCCATAGCCACTATTGTTGAATTTAAGCCTTTCCCATGTCCATAAGGAAATTGGTAAGCTTATTGATGGAAAAAGAGGAGCATTGACATCTGTCATGAGTGAAAGATCAGGACCACACATGAAGTTCCAATTGAACTGGCTTATTACTAATCACAGGAATTGACTCAATTAATAGTTAGCACTATCTTGGCACTAGTTAAGGTCAATGGAGTTCAAGAAGGATTGGACTTAATCCATTTGTGGCTATGTAGAGACTCTTTTGACTCCACCCTCAATTTCTGCCTTTCCTTCTCCTACAACACCTGACAGTTCAGGGTATAATATCACCGACATGCTGACAATACCCAATTGTACCTTGCTACCTCAGACTAGAGTGGATATAGTTAATATTATTTCCTGTGCCTGGAAGCTGTAGAGGTTTGAATCCAAAGATCAGGCTGAATCTGAATGTGAGGCTGAGTTGCTGTTTGTACATTGGAGTTCTCCATTACCACCAATGTTTTTCTTAATTCGCAGGCACTACCCATGAAGGAGTAGGTCAGCAATTTGGGTATCCTTCTGGATTCATGGTTCCTGCCTTAGTCCATGCCCAGACTTAACTGGTGCACTAATTGTAACCTTATTGAGAGTAGTACAACCTGACCACAAAAACAAAACAAAACAAAACAAAGGATCACTTTGACCTTTCATTGCTGGAAGCATTTTCAAGCAACACAGAAAACAGAGACAGTTACTGAGATCAGCTTAATCAGGATAAAGTGACATGCTTGAAGTACACTGTAAACTAAAGTTGAAAAAATGCCTAACAGTAAAACCACCACCATGTGAACATTCAACAGTCTTCCCCAAATACCATTCCACAATTTACAGATCACAAAACTGTTCTTAATTTCTTTATTATCAGTATATAAATATTCTACAGTACTTAATTTATTATTAAAATTCATGAATGTTAAGTTATAAATCAGAGGATACTATTGGAAAAATAAATATTATACTGTTTGGATTAGAGGGTATTATAGAGGATAAATATTACAAATGAAGGCAAATATATGTGACCCAGGTTCACATTGCAAGATCCAGTGTGCTTTGAGCTATCCTATGTGTAGTATTTATGTGGTGCCTGGTTGTGTATGGCTTTATAGTTGTTGATTGGGGTATTGGCTATTAAGTAATTGGCTGTTGTTTTCTTGTCCTGCCAAGCCCTTGGTGTCACAGTTCCAAAGAAACTCCTCATATCCATCCAGCACTCAGAGACAAAGTCCATCCAAGTAAGAATTTATTAAAGAAGTCATGTTGGCACAACTGGAAAAACCCAAATCTGAAATGTCTGGGTTGAATTTCCCCAAGTGAAATTCAAAGATCCATCCCCAATCATGGCCCAATCAAACATCATTGAAACAGAAACCACTTTTTCATTCAATCACCTCCAGGTGCAAGATGACCCAACCTTGACATTTGATAAGAATGTTGTTTAGTCTAAATTACTACTCACTAAGAAATCCCCCCTCCCAAATTCCCAGGCACCAACTGTGGCAGCCTGGAAGCTTGTACAAAACTTTTATGGCTAATAAAATATGGCTTCCATAGCTGACACTTGGCTCCTAAGTACTTGATAAGCTGGTGGTAAATCAGCACTCTTCTTGACTGACAAGGAGCCTGTTTTCCCAGGCTTCAATCATAATGAACCCCTTGAATAGCCCAAAGCACACATTCTGCTAGAGATAAGTTCCCTGAGGATGCACGAGTCCAAAACCTCAGAAGACTAAACCTCTGATCCTGGTGACTGAGCCAGATTGGATTCTGCATAAAAGGAATAGAATGTATGATTCTTCTGATAGACTGAAACTTATTTTTATTACTACAGAATAATTAGATGGTAAAGGCTGCCTTATTTCTGAATCTTCCTACTACTCTAGGATCCATATGTTTTAATTACTCTATGTAGTTAGAACATATGGATCCTACTCTCAGGTCAAGGTCACCCTGCAATTTCTGTTAGTTATCCAAGATGAAAGCAACTTGTTTATTAATCAAATTTATATGGCCACCCATCTCATTAGAAGTGATTCTGGGTGGCTAGAGATTTTTGTTGTGTGTTGGTTGTGATACAAGGCAGTTGCTCTTGCTAAATTTCCTGCCATACCCATCTGTGCTTTCACTACTTAATATGCCAATAAGGGTAGAAGAAATATATTTATGGGACATCTGTCATATGGCATGCATATGTGCTGCAGCATTTACTTTTTTATTTACTGGCATACAGCTCTGTCAAACAATAACTCTAACATTACCTCCACTCTGAATAGAAATTCATTTTCCATCATTTTTAAAATCATGTATTATTTTACTGGCTGAAAACTGTAATCTAAACAACACAAGGATATTTATAAAACAAACAAAAACATCTAGTTTGTAGAGGAACAATCTAAGATGTATTTTCAGCTTTTGTTTACTATGTGCCAAAAATAATACTGTTGCTCTTACATTTTATTAATCAATTCTACTTTTTGTTTTTAATTATGGAGCATATATTTCTCTGTTTATCTTTTAATTATTTTTAAAATACATGGTTGATATTTTATTCATACATTGATGTTCCAACCTTCATTTTTGGAAAGAAATGTCCAAGATGGTTAGGACCCTTTACAGTATATACAATAAAAACCAAAGAGAAAGGTTATACTGTATGTTAAAATCTTAACTTTAGCACCACCACTGAAAACAGAAGGACGAGGAGAAGGAAGCTAGAAAAATGTGAAAAATATTATTTTAACAGCTAAATAAATAAATGCTACATAATTACTTTTAACAGATTCCCACTTTGCATCTTGCTCTTTCAGTCAGACCTAGAAAGAGCCATGGTGGCGCAGTAGTTAGAATGCGGTATTGCAGGCTAACTCTGCTCACTGCCAGCAGTTTGGTTCTCACCGGCTCAAGGTTGACTTCCATCCTTCCGAGGTCAATAAAATGAGGACCCAAATTGTTGGAGGCAATATACCAACTCTATAAATTCTATAAACTCTATAAAGAGAATGCTGTAAAGCACTATATACAATAAGTTTAAGTGCTATTGCCATTGCTATAGAAGTCCAGACCAATTTCTTTCACACTCATACACTTCTGGGCCACCAACTAGCCAAAGTAAGTCCAAATCCTATCTATGAGGATATTTCTTCATATTATATCTATTAGGCATTAAGCTTGGAAATAATGCTTTAGTTTGAAGAAGACTTGATCAAATCAGATCTTCAAACAGAAACTATGAATGAAATAACTAAATCGATATGACACAACAAATCAAACAACCCCTTAGGATGGCTTGGGAAGGTTCAGACGTGATGTGCAGATGCTCTGGATTTTCTAGTATTTTGGCTTTGTGTCACCCCAAATATTGTAACATTGCTAAACCCCTTTTAGCCATGTTACAATATTTGAGACAACACAAAGCCATAACATGGATGGGCTGCTGGGTATTGTTGAAAGTAAACAACCAATGGGTTTTATTAACGTTGCAAACCCTGCTTACCAGACTGTTTGTGCAAGTGCTTCACTGCCCTCTGTGTCTCAATTTTCTGTGAGAATCTTTAAAGGAAGTTTCATTTAGTAGCAGCGAGGGAGAGATTTGATCTATTCTGCTGCTCTTTTTAAATCTGCTTTATGCTCTGATCCTCTCAAAATCTATATCATTTTATCTTTAACCTTCTCTAGTTCTCAATCTATCCGTCTGACCTGTGGCATCATCTTGGTCAGTCTCCATGTCCGATCTATTAGTAGTTCTTCAGTTCTTTTACTGCCCCTTTGCATTCCCATACATGCTTGCTACATTTTCCTTTAAATAACCATCAATAGTTTTTATTGTCTGTCACAGCCTGTTCTTTGTTCACTTCCTTCCACCAGTGAATAAGACTACTAGGCTTGCTGATAAACAGTTGCAATATGATTTAAAGTCACTAATGCCATACTATATGCATAATAGTGATGACATAATGCCTCCCAGACCTTTTAAGAAATGTTACATAAGCATAATTTCTAAAACAGGCTAATATTATATGATCCAATTTAGAATCTTCAAAAATTAATGACAGTTTAATCTGAAAATAAATTTTGAAGGTTGTTTTTAAGTTAGAGTGCCTCAGTTTTTGTGCAACTTTGTTAGATAATTTGCTATTGCAGCTTTAAAAGAGAAGCAGGAGGTCATTTAAATTTAAATTGAAAGTGGAACTTGGTTTGTTTACACTCCTCTGTATTCTGGATTGAAAATGCTCAGTTAGGATAAATTCATATTGAAGCTCAATTTAAAAGAGTTTCCCTTTTAGCTATAATGTGCGGTTGTTATGAAGAACAATGCACATTAATTCAGCAATGTAATTCATGTGGTGCCTTTGCCTCCTATAGCGCTCACAGATTCTCTCTACTACTAATCCACTGACTTTTTATAAAATAAAATAAACTGGCATGTTACAGATGTCTCTGTGACAATGGTTTCTAATTCTGCTCCCGGCTTACTGGGATAGCAAACATTGCAAAGTGCAAATGTACCTTCTAAAAAAATGGGTATTTTAAAAAGAGGCAGATGTTATGACTGTTATAAAACTGTTTTAGTCACATGTTTCCCAACCCACAACGTTTGCCTAGTCCTCCTGATTTCATTTATTTTGTTAAATGATCTTTCTGGGCGATTGCCACAGAGTCTCTCTAATGATGCCATAGACCTAGTGTTAAACTGGTGCCCAAATAAAGCAAACTGACTCTGACTTGATTGTTATAGCAGGGGTGGATTACTACGGGTGCTACTACCGGTTTGGTGATATTGTGTATGCGCACCTAACGCATCCCACACCAACTAGCTGCAAAGATAAAGAAGAAACAAGTGGAGGAACGATCCTCCCACCCTCCCATCCGCTTTGCTCTTCTTTTATCCTCATAGCTGATCATTGGAGGAATCAGTTCGGCTGATACAGTAAGGTTTTTTACTACTGGTTCAGCCAAATCGGTAGCTGTTTTTGATACCGGTTTGGCCAAACCTGGTCAAACCAGTAGCATACCACCCCTGTGTCATAGCCACAAAATTCATAAACAGAAATTTAGATAGAGATGTTGCTTTACCAGATCCTTTTGTGGCATGTTAAATTGAGGCAAATATTTCAGAAAGAGTATTAATAAGTTCAACTATTCACTATAGCTCCATTAGTAAATTTATGACAACTGCCCAACATAATGGCAATTTGGGTTCTTTAAAACATTCAAGTGTAATTTAAACTTCCATGCAATCTATATAGGTCAAAGGAAGAAAGGTAATTTTTCATGCTGTTGCTCTGATAAAATTGCCTCTTCTAACTCTTAATTAACAGCCCATTTGACATAGTTGTAAAGTATGCTCATTCTAGGCCATAACACGCTGCCAAACTTCATATTTCAATCTTATCTACCTTGCTATTTTAGACAAGTTAAAATATGTTTTACTAATAAAACATGAACATATTTTACTGACAAAACAAGCATTTATAGTTCAGTCAGCAATAAGGCTGGCAATACTTAATCATCATTTGAGACAAGGGGAAATGCCTATATTACTTTTTTAAAATACAAAGTTGGAGATTTGCCACTTTGTAAGATCAGATTGAGCAAATTCATTTGGATTTAAGTAGATAAACATTTCTGGGCTCATTTGCTTGTTTTGGGTAAGCAAATTGTATTATTGTTTGTATTTTAGACTGTTAGATGATGTCAGTAAACCACCCACGAATCTTTCAGGATGTTTACAAGGATATCAGAAAATCTGATCAAAATCAGTGTTTGGTTTCAAGACACCAGCACACATGTACACAAACACACACATACACACTACTTTACCAAAATCAAAGTGTTGAATATAGAATATAGAATACTAGACTGGAGAATATATAACTTTGGGAAATTGTACTGATCAAAGTGATCAGTGGTTAAACTGTTTCATTGTTTTACTGTACCTATAGCTACAGTTATAGACATAAAATACAGGGACAGCTTGATATATAGCTGTGATATATACTATAGATAAATATAAACAAGGTACATATACTTTTCTCTATTCCACAAATTAAAAACAATGTTACATATACTTGTTTTTACAATATGAGATTGGGTTAATTTACAAGAGTGGCATGGTGGCCTAGTACTGAAGACTTTCGCCTCCTACTTGGAAGGCTGAGGATTCAATCCTAGGTAGCTGCAGATGTTTCTTTCCTAGGGTGGAAAGAAAAAATCTGCTGTGAACTCTATGTAGGCATCAGGAAGGGCATCCAGCCAGTAAATGCTCAGTTCCATCCAGTTGCTCTACTCTGCCGATTTAAAGGATTACAGGGTCCTAAAAGAGAATTTATTGAGTTAATTAACAAACCATAGGTTGTAATAGAAATATAGAACCTATAATCATGAATAACTTATTTGGTCTCTGAAGCTTTTTGGATGTGGCCACAGGTTGATTAAACAGCTCCCTTGCTGCCATCCCCATCCACCACCTCGTCCTGTACATTTTTTTTCCTTCTAGCAACAATGTCCTCAATATTGTTGCTAGACAATAGTGACAATGCTACAACAGCCTCAAATGAGATCGTGTTGATGATCATCTCAAAGCAGTGTCTATAGAGCAACCAGCAAGAAGTCACCTTACAACAGGCACCATATAAATTACATCACACAGAACAACTCAAAGCACACAGAAAAGTTCCCTGAGGATGGGCCCCAGCATGAGTCTGAAAGCTTGGAACACAAAACCTATGGTCCAGGTGAATGACCCAGATTGGATCCCGCAACATTATCCTGGGACAAGTATATTCACCTTCATTTGCAGAAGGGTGTATGTAAAACCGAAAGCTACGAAGGTTTGAAGACAGTTATCTGCTTGAAAATTTGGGGAGGGAAGGAGTGGAAAGTTAATTCAGGATGGTTCTGGAGATTAACTAGAAAATCAATTCTATCTGGCAGCATCTCCTCTCCCTATCTCAAGGTCATTCCCAAATACCATTACATCCTGTACTGCAACCTGTATACCTTAGCAAGTGAGAATACTGATGTGACAGGCACTGACAGGACTAATAAACAGATCTTCTAGCCACATATATATAGCCATATAGCCTGGGTGGTGCGTATGTGCGAGGAAGGATTTTTAAATGAATTAATACATATATAGTACTATAGGAATGCTATGGACAGGGAGTTAAATGTGCATTTCTGAGCATTTATGAGCAACCGCCCCGAACATATTTTTATTGAGGTGCCTCTATAACAAATAGTTATTGGAAATTATGCTTGACAATGGTCTCATAAATTTAGAAATAGAATGAAAGTCTTTTGGAAATTAGCGCCATCATTTAAAGTACAGGAAGTTCCAATTAAATATAGCAGATATTCACAACATATATTGGTTTCTCAACATTTGCTTGGTTATTAGGCAAACCTTGAATGTAATGTCTAGTTGCACTTTGAAAGAGCGTACCTTCAATATTTTACAAAGTACTACTTACTTGGTACCAAAATAAAATTATAAGCAGAACTGAAAAAATTTGATCCAAGTGTTAAGCTACCTGGATATAAGTATCTGATCAAAACCATTTTCATGCAAAGTAGCTCATTTTTAAACTGGCATTGAAAGTGAAAATAAACTGAATGTTGTTTTGGTCATATCTGGATGCCATATGGATCAAATGGAATCATAAGCTTATTTCAGGCAAAGTTAATTTTCCAGAGAAATGTGTATTTTTTTCATTTCTGAATTTTTATGTACAGGTAATGCTAAACACTTGACCGCAAAATGTCTGTTACTAAGTGAGACCGTTGTTAAGTGAGCTTTGTCCCACTTTATAATCTTTTTTGCCACAATCATTACGTGAATCACTGTCTTGTGGCCCACCAGCGGCCAGCAGAGCTGGCAACAGAGTCGGACAGTGAGGAATTTGGGGAGGAACATGGGCCAGTCCTGGATGCTGGGGAAGGCTCAGATGAGGGCTCTGCATTGGAGGAAGAGAAGGGTCCAGGGCTGTCTGGCAGTTATCAGCTGCCTTTGGAGCCAGGCAGCAGTGAGGCAGAGGAACAGCTGGAGCCTGTTCCCAGTGTGAGCATGCGAAGAGTTGCCAGAAGAAAAGAACAGCTAAGACATTAGGGTCAACTTGGGAGTAAAGCCACAGGGGACGGTGAATGGCTTGTCCCATAGGGAATAAAAAAGGAGCAGGAGACAACTTAGTTCATTTGGTGAAGATCTGTTCCTGCATTCTTAGCAAGTATTGTGGCATCTGAAAGATATCAGCTTGGCAGCTCTCCAGGCCTGTTAAAGGTCTGTAATTGGGAAATATCTTGAAAGACTGTTGGCTGGGACTTTGCTGGAGAGGAATTCACTGTTTATAAAAGGAGTTTTATCGGACGTGCAATTAGCTTTGTGCTTTTGAAAAAGCCTAGGTCAGAATATACTGTAGTTGTTAACTTTGTTGTTAGGTGAATCTGGCATCCCCATTGACTTTGCTTATCAGACAATCACAAAAGGGGATCACATGACTCCCGAGACAGCAAATGTCATAAATATGAGTCACTTGCCAGGCTTTTGAATTTTTTATCATATGACCATGGATATGCTGCAATGGTTGTAAGTGTGGGAAACGGTCATAAGTCACTTTTTTCAGTGCCATTGTAACTTTGAACAGTCACTAAATGAACTGTGTAAATCGAGGACTATCTGTAATTAAAAGCAAGCATCTATATTAGGGGTATCAAACTTGCGTTGTCATGGCGGCATCACATGATGTATCACAACTTTTTCCGCCTTCACTAAACCGAGCTGGGCATGGCCAGTGTGTGACACATCCAGCCTGCGAGTTGCAAGTTTGTCAGCCCTGATCTATATTGTAAATTAAAGTTTGGATAATGGTTTAGATATTATGTATTAGTGAGATGGGCAGCATAGAAATTAAATAAATAATTTTTGAATGACCCTATGCTGAAAACTCAGTCCCTGTCAAACCAAAAAGTGACTTTTATTTTCATTGTCTTTCTTGTGTGAAATGACAAAATAGAATGCCACAAAAAACAAAACAAAAAACAAAGCTACAACCAAAGAGAAAAAAAAAATAAAACAGTATCCAATTGAAATAATTAGGAAGTATACCATACCAGAGATACCAAGAAAAGACACATTGGATGTAGATTTTCTCTGACTTACCAAGATCAGTGCAACTAGATCAACACTCTTGCAGAAATGTGCCTTTCTTTGTTTTTACAAATTATTTTCTCTCTTTCCATATATTTAATGTTATTTCTCTCCAATTCAATTAACTTCAATTATCTGAATAATGTCCATTTCAGACTATTATCGATAAACCACAAATTAAAAATTCTCTCTCCTTTCCCCAAAATTGCAAAGTACAAAACTCAACCAATAATGCAGTCCCTATAAACCTCCATCCTTGTGAAAGGAAATGGTTGGTTGAGGGAAGGAAATCAAGAATTGACTTTGACACATTGTGCAAGACATTAAAAAACTGGCAATTAACACGTAAAACTGATATTGACAAATTGAAAAACTAGTTTTCTGCTTCCAGCATCAACCGGAGTCATTAAGTTTAAAAATGCTTCACATTTTTTGCTTCAATTTGCAATTAGAATAATTTAAAGTCATTGCAGAACAGAAACATTGTAGCTAGACTTAAAAAAAAGATTTATGCAGTCAATCTGGTCAATTTCAATCTGATTTCAGTTAGGAAGGAACATCTTTTCTGCCTTTCAATCAGTGCTCTATTTTATCCTGAGCATTGTTGTATTGGACAAAGGTTATTTAACATGAAGTAGGAAATAAGACTACATCCTGCAATGTTACATAAAACTATGAGGGAACACTGCTATCATGTCTCCCCTGGTCCTTCTCTTCACTAGACAAGCCATGCCCAATTCCTGTAACCGTCCTTCATATGTTTTAGTCTCCAGTCCCTTAATCATCCTGGTTGCTCTTCTCTGTACTTTTTCTAGAGTCTCAACATCTTTTTTATAGTGTGGTGACCAGAACTAGATGCAGTGTGGTCTTACTAAGGCTTTATAGGGAGGTATTAGTACCTCACTTGATCTTGATTGTATCCCTCTGTTAATGCAACTTAGGATTGCATTGACTTTTCTGGCTGCTTTAACTGTATGAATGGCTATATGAGGACCCAGATTGTTGGGGGCAAAATGCTGGCTCTGTAAACAGCTTAGAGAGGGTTGTAAAGCACTATGAAGCAGTATAGAAGTCTAAGTGCTATTGCTATATCTCAATTTTAGTGAATATATTAAGCTAGAGAATTTGTACCCATTTCCAGAATCTTTGAGTGCCTTATTTATTGAGGGCATGCAGTGGCCTCCGATTCAATTCCACCAAAGTTTAACATGTGAGTTTATTAAATGTCTGCGGCTCTTTAAAGCAGCTACATCTTTCTCCTGGATTTCCTGTCAGCCATGAAAGGCAGACATATCATTCAGGGGAAAGATGCAGCTACTTTAAAGGGTTAGATATAGAAGCTGCTTTTTTCTCCTCCCGTGCAGGAAAATATAATGGAAAATTCTGTACAGACTTAAATGCTGGGATTCATTCAACATGTTTAACCATCTTCTGGGTTCTCAAAATACTTTGATAGTGAATTAACCAGACAAACTTGATTTATATAACACATTAAGGCACATCTACAGGTACACACAAGCTAAGGTGAAAACTAACCAAGGCAAAGACCAGGTATAATTACAAAGCTGTTAGTCTGTTACTTAGCAGATCAAACACACTTCAGCTTACAATGGGATAAGTTACAGAGGCTTATGATGTGGTTGTGTGTATTTTAACACCCATTTTTATCAGAACGTTTCGTGACGGGGGTTAAGTTTCTGCTTTGTATTTTATTTTGCTGCTTACCTTATGAAGCAGTGGGAAAGTTGCTACTGGTTTCTCTGGTCTAGGTTTTTTTTCTCTCCTATGTTGTACTGTGCATTTGTGAAGCAGTTCTTTTGTTTCTCCAGTGTACAGATCTGTATATGTCTCACTGCATTGTACTGCAGAAAAAGGCCCATTTTAGTCCCTTTTACTTTGCCCAGAAGTGCAAAAATAAAGAATATGGAAAGGACCAAAAGTACAAAAAGAATGACACACAAAAAATGAAGAGAAAAATAAGAAAAGGTGGGGAAGAGAAGTCCCAAAAATGCTTTAAAAACACACACACAACTGGTTTTTCCTTGAAGAGGTTTCACTTCTCATCCAAGAATTTCTTCAGTTCTGACTCAATGGTGGAGGATGGAAGGATTTACATTCCTTGCAGTCATCTGGTCATTAGGACTCTCTCTGAGAGTCACTGAGGCCACTGGGAGGTTTGTCTGTGCACTCAGGGTCACCTGAATAGTGAAAATAAGTGGCAAACTTTCTTGGAATTGCGGAAAGGACTGTGTGATAAACAGGAGATAGGTTGGTATCGTATCCCTCCCCCCTCTGTTGAGAGAGGGCTAAGTTTCATAGAATGACAGAATTGGAAGGGACCTTGGAGGTCACCTAGTCCGACCCCCTGCTCGAGCAAGAGAGTCTGTTCCAAATATTAGCCTCTACCTAGGATTGAACTCACAGCCTCCTGACTGTGAGGCCAGAGCGCCACCTCAATCTTAATGTAGATGGGCTCCTCTTTCAAACCAACGGTCCTCTCTGTCGGAAATGTGGACTTTGCTGTCTTCAGAAAGTGTGGGCCCTGTCTTTCTTTTTTCTTTTTTTTTTAAATAGTCTTTATTAAATATAATACATAAAAACAAACACCACAATAAACATTACGACAAATAAAATATTAAAAACAGTTACTTAGCCCTGTCTTTCAAAGGCAGATGGACTGCTGAATCTTATCCTCTTGGGTTTGTTCCAACGGTGGGATTCAGCCGGTTCACACCTATTCGCGAGAACCGGTTGTTGACTTTCTAAGCAGTTCGGAGAACCGGTTGTC